>KB672868.1:3754940-3776416 GCA_000349145.1 Anopheles dirus | reverse complement strand
ACGATTTTTGGCGCAAGTGACACCGTGGTGGACGTTCTGAAGACAGTGCCGACATGTCTTCACCTGTCCGGGGTAAACAATCCGGGTTGTTTCGCCTCCGATCACAAAGTAGGACGGAATCGGCTTCTCCAGCTTCATCCGTACCACACGCACACCAGTGAGCGCTCCGGCAAGGGCACCCGCCGTCTCGGGATAGCGCTGCTCGTCTATCTCCATGACGTTGCCATGCGCTGATAACGCAGCGCGCAGGGCATCATCCGTCACAAAGTACGGGAGATCCAGCACCTTCACGTCCGTAGCTCCATCCACAAGCTCGATCTCGTAAACGTGCCGGACACCAGCGATGGTGATGCCGTGCTTGCCACGGTTACGCTCCACGAAACTTTTCGCCTGTTCCATTGTGCTCATCTGCACATACACATGGAACAGTACTGCGTTGAGATGCGCACGCACGAGACCATCCGTGGGAAGCACTATTTTCCCTAGAAGGGCGATAATGTCGCTGTCCTTCGGCTTCTCCGGAAGGAGGGACATATCGATGCGGAGAGTATTCTCCCATCCCTTTCCCGACGACATCCTAAAGATGCAGTCGATTCTTGCAGCACGGTGTTAACGAGTGTGGTACGTTGAAACTTGAGGAAGGCTTTCAAAACACGACCGATCACAATGAGTGTCAAAGCCGTACTGAGGCACTTCTGGAAAAGGTAAAATCTATCGAAAGGAAACCTGGTACTGGCCATAATATGTTCCCGAGGAAGGTGTTCCTGACTCAAAATCAGCGAAAAGGAGATGTCACGTCCCTCTTCTTTTCATCGTTAGGCATTCCGGTGGCGCTCAACCATGCTAACCCTCCTAACGTGGCCCAGCTCTGTCCGATCGAGATTTTATGGACACATTTGACGAGGAGAATATATACAAATAATTTCATGGCCAAAATCGGGGATGAATTGATGAAAATGGCTACCTAGGAACTGATGATAATGCCAACATTTATTTTTTCGACACCTATGGCCAAAGTTCCGGCCAAGTGCCGCCAGGTGGCCCGGAACGGAGTGGACATATTTTTGTACAATAATAAACATAATATAGAAACAAATGTAATTTGGTTTGATAAAGTATCTTTGACCGTTTATTTGTGCTGTCCATTTGAAAAAAGTCGCTTTTTTTTAATGCATACGTTAATTTGTATTTTCTTCTGTATAAACTGTAAAAATATAAACAAAATTTACGACTGAATATGAAGCATTGCAATAAAAACTATGTTACTGTAAAATGATTATAAAAGTAAAAACTAACAAGCTGTTGTAAAATGTAACTCCGGCTGTATGAAAACAATGTAAAAGCCAGAGAAAAAAACCCGAAGGAAATTTTACAATGAAAGATATGCTATTTGAAATCAGGAATCAAGTATTTTTTAGCAATTCACAAATTCCTCTGTGTTTGTCTCGACGTAAATGAAGATGGAAAACTGTGAATGAAGCTTATAAAAATTTAAAAGTTTTTCATATTCATATCAAATTCAAGCAAGAAATAAATCAAAGAAAAGTGTCTCCAAATCATAGCTAGAAAAAGCATTCAGTGCAAATTCAAGCGTCAAACTACGCGCCACAATTTTTGATCGAATCGATTTCTGCCCAAGAAACAGTTATAATTTCCATTTTGTAATAAATCATGCACACGTAACACATTCACGCTCAGCTCATTCAGGCACGGCCTGGAAAGCGGTGTCTGATACCGTGACGCTTACCGTTTTACTTATCTCGTTCCATTTCCCAACCCGCCACTCCGCCGCCCCGCGCTTCCCGGCCCGGTTCGTGTACAAAATAAATCAAACAAACGCCCCAGCCCCGACCGGCAAACCGGTAACGACGATAGCGCACAACACATCCGCCACGTCGGTGTACATCTCGTGGAAGCCCCCGCCGCCGGACACGATTTTGGGCGAGTTTCTTGGCTATCGCATAACGTACCGCACCCGGGACCGCCATCCGGACGACGTGAAGGAGATTTACATCCGTGACAGTACCGTCGAGGTAAGTGATTCCGAGGGCCGCCTCTGCCCACTTTGCCCCTGCCCGTGCAATCGTGATTGATTTCGCCAAACGTGGGGCGATGTATAATTTGGTGTGTCTGCTTGCGCGTATTTTATTTTCCCTTTCTCGGGACCCGCCGAGGTCGGGCGGTCGCCGAGATTCGTCGATTCTCCCTGCGCTGCACGGGCGAGAGCCGTCCCCGGGGCGCGAACCCTGAGCGATGGCAAAACGGAGCTCGATAACGCTCGAACGTTGTGTGTCAAATCTGGTGACACTTTCCCATTTCTCAGGGTCGACGGCACCCCATTGTCCCGGTGTGTGGGGGGGGGGGTGGCGGGACGAAGGTGGTGGCAATATTATATTTGTGCAACGACTGCCATTTTCCGAACCCAGCTGACAGTATCACTATCGAATCGTTCGTTTGCCGCCCGTGCCAACAGGGCGAAGATTATTACGGTGCGGGCGTACATCCAGTCGGTTTGACGCTTCGGAGAACGTAATTGATTTCATTGACTTTAACGTAACTGATGATGATGTTACAGTGACAGTTATACGAAACCTTCGAAGGGCAGGGGGTTTTGTGGAACGCAATGCTCCATGATACGTTACTGGAACGAGATTTCATGCAATGAGTAGTTGTGCAATGGCTTTTAAAGCTTCGTTACTGAGAAAGCTTGTGCGTTGAGCTGATGGATCTGCCCGTAATGACTTGGATGGTTTCTGAGGCTTCACTCGGCTCAATTTGCACAGTAAAAACTTAGCAGACAGTGGCTTTTATATTTTAGTTGCTTCTTGAGTTGGTGTCTTTCCACATTAATGATCTCATACATCTTCCAATTATAAAAACCAATAGTTTGTACATCAAATTGCCATATATTATCACGTCTTTAAGGGTTTAAAGTATGTTTCATAGTCGTTGAAATTTTAACAAAAAATCCTTACTTTGTCTGAAAAAACCTTTTTGAGGATTGTTTTTCCAAAACAACTAACAAACTAACAACAGTGCCGTAACTTATGTCACCGCATTCTTTCCCGTCCAATATTTTCTTCTTGTTGTTGGTACATGCAAACGAGATGTAACTTAAAAACTCCTCCCTCCCGTACACTCACACCCTGGCCACACCAGTTGTTGGCGATTGTTTTACCTTCATTAATGCATATCTTGGAACGTAACGCAGGCAAATATATTCATGTTCGGATATCAACTGTTCATTCGCCATCGGCCAACACCAACAGCCTTCATCGCCATTTTGTGTCCTCTCTCCACCCCCGTTCTTACACATTATTATGCAGGGACTCTTTTTTTTTCTTATACCCACTTAGGAATTTTAATTTTTCATAAAATATCTGTACATCTTGATTTACTGTTTGAGAAGCAAAAACCAAACACAAAGCAAAAACAACAAAAAAATGAAACACAATCACAATAATGCGCACACCGCAGCGAACCACGTTCATGTTTATTCACCGATCAGCATCGCGCTACATATGTATGCGGCCCGCTTCCCCCTCCCCCATTCCCCCCCCCCCCACCGCTCTCACGACGGAAGGCACCGGTGGTTCGGTTTTCCGCCGGAAATAAATGGACGCGCTGGGCAGGAACGTTAGTGCGAGCGTGCAATAAATCTACATAATTTCACATTATTCATAAACTCGCCGCGGCATCGCCTGCGCCGGCTGACGGTCCGGGTGGCGCCGCTATCTTTCGAACACTCGTGAGGCTCACAGGGCCGCCCCCATCCCGGTCCAACTTCATCCTTCATTTGTTGCTATCCATACCGTCCACGGACGATAAAGACGCGGCAACGACAAACACGACAGCGGACCCGTCAAACACATCGGGCGGAAAAACGCCGCGAAATGGAAAGGTGCGATCGAAACCGCGTCGCTCCTGCGTGTCGCTGGTTCCGGTTGGCGCCAAGAAAAACATTTACTTTAAAGCTCCCGCTCCTCCCAAATTTAAAGCGGGTGCCGGGTCAGATTTTTCCTGCCGTCTTTTTTGTTGTTGTTTGGGGGCGAGGGATGCAAAAGTTTGTCGACAAATGGTGGTAGGTGGTGGGCTTTCTGTCTTCGGTCGTTCTACACGACGCCATGATCGTTTTCAATTTCGCTCAAATTAAGCGTTCGTTTTCGCTCCCTCTCCTTCCCATCCAGAGCCACGAGATACACAACCTGGAAACGTACACGCAGTATCTGGTGTCGATACAGGTGTTTAATCCCGAAGGATTAGGCCCACCGACGACCGTGCTGGTGATGACCGACGAGGGAGGTAAGTGACGTGGGACGGGGTTTAGCTTAAGGGGGTGGGTATCCTTTATTCCTGGAATCTCAGACAGGTAAAATGGAGGGAAAAGCCAACAGCCTAACCCTTAATCTTCGCCCCAGTTTTACGAACAGAGATTATTAGTTTTGTTTCCGTCGTAAGCGATGTTGGAAGTATATTTTAAAGTCGTTCAAGTGTAATACAAGCTGCCAAAAGATTGAGCAAAGGTTCATCGTAAAGGAGGAATCCGAATATTTTTGTTGAATAATTGAAATGAGTGTTTCTCGGTTTGTAACAGAGGTCAATTGAATTAAGGTACAGTACGTTATATAACAATACAATGATTTGTTTTTTCAAGTATAGTACTAAAACATAGAAAGATAGTCAAAAGAAGTAAACATTTTTACATATACAATTACATTATCCATGACATGAACTCGTTTTGTCATGAAAAGTAATCGTTTTTAAATTCGTTCAATAATAGAGGTAGTTTGAATCAGGACTCTTTTAGGAACTCTTTATGCAGTTTTATGCAGTTGGTCTGTAAGATGTGCAAGGTAATAATGAAGGTAGAAGGAAATTAGAAACCTTTTCAGGAGCATAGTGTCGTGTTATATTGTGTTCTTCAGAGTTGTAAACCATGAATTTAATCCATGTCTTCCAGTTTTCCTTTACTAGTTATTTTGTTATACAAAAACAAGTTATCGTATAATTTTGTTACGTTCTTTATTGGGATAGTGTTTGTCATGAGTTTGTTGAGATTTTCAGATTATATAATTTTGTAAAAACATTTGTACTCGTAACTTTGTTTAATGCTCGTTTTTCTATCTTTAACAAGGTGGTTAGATGAACCAGAAAATCCTGTTTTTATTTTAGTTATACAATACAGACCTTTTTGGCGTACGACATGACAAAAAATAAAACAGGTCTTTCGGCTAGGCCTTTCAAAACAGTGCTTGAATTTTATTGTAAACCTTCCAATCTTCACTTGATAAATGAACAGTTTTATGATCTCTGTAGTTGACTGAACGAGCAGATTCGCTCGGTATTGAAAAGGGACAAACTTAGCGAACTCATTAAGCCCCACTCGTCAATGTCGTTATTATGTCGAAGTTTTATTTTAACGTCCGTTTAAAACACACCAGATTCGTCATGAAACGATCGTCTTTAGAAGCGCCGAAAAGAAGTGGCGAAAAGCAGAATTTGTACCTTTTCAACAAATCTCGGGGACGCGGCCTAAATGCGAAAACAAAAACGACCGAATCGGAAAGCGTGGTAAAAACTTCCACAGTCTGAGCAGTCGCAACCGCGCGGCTGTGCAGATGAAGTTCTTAATTGGTCGTTTTTGTTTTTGCGCCGCCAATTGAAGTTTGGCGGTGGCTCTTCGTTTTTGTAACCGCGTTTTGTTGCGCCCGTTTCTCCCCGCGCATGCACACAGTGCCGACCAAACCGAGGAACTTGAGCGTGCTGGAAATAACGTCAACGACGATCCGTATCAGCTGGCTGGAGCCGGAGAAGCGGAACGGCGTCATCCACGGGTACCGGGTGTACTACGTCTACCAGAACCAAACGCTGCTCCACTTGCCAATCCTGAAGAACGACGCTGCCCAAAACTCTGTCTTCTACTACACGCTGACAAATCTGAGTAAGTAATAGGGTGCCTCCCCGCAGCGTGCTTCGAAACGGGTTGATTCGTTTTTCTTTTCTTTTTTGTTTGTGTGTGTCTCCGTGTCACCCGCAGAACCGTACACGGATTACCGGATCATTGTGACAGCGTTCACGCTGAAGTACGACGGCGAGCCGTCGGAGGTCTCGCTGCGGACGGACGTCGGGGGGCCGAGCCCGCCGAAGGTGGTGAACCTGACCTGCCACTCGCTCGACACGCTCTTCTTCAGCTGGCGGATACCGCGCGTCTACCACGCGTCGATCGATTTCTACATCGTCAACTACCGCAACCTGGAGTACGACGACGCGCACGAGATACGCATCTCGGCCAACGCGTCCATCGTGGAGACGTCGGTAGGTTGCTGTTTGCCTTGCTGTGTTGCCGTTGTGCCGCTCGGTACTGAGCTCGCTTCGTTTCGTTATCCCCACCCGACAGATGGTCATTCCCAACCTGACGACGAACAGTGCGTACGAGGTGAAGGTGCGCGGGGCGACCGTCAGCACGGTGAACCCGAAGAAGGTGGTCCTTGGCACCTATTGTGAGCCGATAAAGGTACGTCGATGTCACCGCAGATGGGAAGGGTGGAAGACTTATGGCTGGTTGTTTGAAACCACCGTCGGCTTTTTTCTCTCTCTCTCTTCTTCCGATGCAGATAACGCTACGGGCAAACTGTGAGCAGTACCAGCCGCCACCGCTGCGACACAACCCGTACGTCGATCAGGAGCTCGTCATTCTGGCCGGTATCGTGATTGGCTGCTTCAGCCTGCTGCTAATCATCCTGGCGATAGTGCTGTGGAGGTGAGATCCGGTTGGAGGGGGACAGAGCTGTGTGTAAAATTATATGCTACCAACATCAAATTACACCCTTCGAAGTTATGCACGTAAACATGCAATTTTCTTCCAAATTAAAGATATTTGGTCCGTTAGAAATTAGAAGAGCAAACAAATACCATAACATACGGTTTACAATGACTCAAATATCATTCTTCCGATGTTGGCCATATTTTAGTAAATAGGAATGGTGTTTATAGACACATGTATGCATATTCTTATGTATAATAATCTTCGCCCATGCAAAGAAGAAGAAGAAATTTCAAAATTTAATTATGCAAAATATGACATGGAACACATGGCACAAAAACAGATCTTACTTTATCAATGCGCATTCTGCTCTTCCCAGGTTTTAGGACACGTGTTTCTTTTCATAAGCATAGCTAAACAGCTTACCATATCTATTCCCCAATGTTTACCATCAAAACTTTACCTTACGGCTCTCCTATAGAGAGGTGTTTAATGCAGAAGGTTGTGTTGACTACATCGGACATGCTTCTAGCCGAGTACTGGCCATTCGTGCATACGTTGAAAGCTCCTCGATACTTTATAAGTTACTAAGTTAACCAAGTTAACCATGGCACATGACGCTCATGGTAAACGAGATGAGCTGGTTCGATCCCGCGTCTGTCTGGTCTGCTCGATTGAAAGCGAACCGAAACTTTTGCTTTGTTGGAAATTTTATGACTTTTTTCCCACGTACACCACAAGTTGTGTGGAATCCCCAAGACAGCTACAAATTAAATCGGCCTAAAAATGGTTCAAATTTTGCTCGGAAAACGTCGATACATACAAAAACAACATTCCCAGAAGCCGGTTCTGCATTCATTACTGCGGTGCATGATTTCGATTTGCCGGATATGGAGCATCGGATTGTCGTTTGGTAGGACGATATGCATACTAAAAACACGCAGACAAACAGAGACGAAAGTCAACCCTCCTAAGCCGGCACCTGTACTGAACGTTTTCCCTACCCGGCAGGAAATGTTTCCACGCGACGTACGATGCCGACGACCAGCGTCCGTCGGAACGGACCGACCACAAACCGGTCCAGTCGAACGGATGGAAAACGTCCTGCGACTCGAACGGTATCGTGCAGACTTCGATCCCCTCGGAGGAGTACATCAACGGGCAGCAGCAGGCGATGATCGATCGATTCCATCGCTAGGCGGCGCTGCTGCTGCTGGGATGACTGATTAATGGTAAGTGCTGGGCCGTACTGTCAAGCAAAACAAAAAAGTCACCGAATCTCTTTGCAGCATAACTCACCGGACGGCCGGTGATCCACGGCGGTGAACACGGCGGTTGCTATGCCAACGCATGACGCGGCCCGTGCGCTGTCATGGATGGAACGTACCTGACTAGGATAATTTAACGTAAGTCGCTTTAGAAGAAAAACGGGCGGATCTAGTGAACCGAAATATTGATACCAGAAAACGCCACTGTTGCGGGAGGTGATGACGGTCGGTTCTCTCTAGTGCTGTTAGGGGTTAGTTGGGGAATAATTTACCGTCTGTTTGTGTTTTTTGTTGTCTTCATCTGTTCGCCCTGCGATCGATTCGGGCGTCCCATGAATAAATCCCACGCTCTCCTTTCCAGACGGTGGAAGTGCTCGAAAGTTTTGCAAGTTGATCAAACATTCATCCTCGAGTATTGTTTCGTTAATCGATTAAAAGTTTATCTGCATGTACAGCAGCAGCAGCAGCAGCAGCAGCAGTCGCAGCAGACGCAGCTAGTATCATTAAACAAAATCCCCTCCTTGACTGCAGTGGAGCAGTCCAACAGAACTTTGCTCCGGTTTTTTGTGTGTGTAGTTTTCTGTTTTGTTTTCGCTCTAGTCCTAGCTACGAAACTCGTAGAGCTTTAGGTTCTGCCAGTTGCGCGTCCTCTTTCTCTCGATCTCTGAATGTGTGCGAGCGGCGCTCGAGCGTGGAAAGGGAAAAGTTATATATAGAGAAAAAAAGACAACAGGAGGCTAAAACGAAGACGAAGATAACAGAAAAAAAACTCGCTCCCGCTGGCGCTTCGCGTAGCTGTTAGACTATTTAGCCGTGGCTGATCGCCAGAAATGGCCACGGTCGTGAAAATGCTGTGTAAAAACAAAAAGTTGTCGTTTGAACGCCTGTGTACATATACCAATTCTACTACCACTTGCTAGCGAGATTAACGAGCGGGGACAGGGGAAAACCGGGAATAGAGCTAATAAATTGAACGAAAACAGACAACAACAAAAAAAGAAAAGAAACACTGAAAAAATAAATGACTGTGACCGTGCAACGAAATTTGTGTTTTTCGCACTTTGCGCCCATAAATCAATCCGAAATTCTTCGGCATCGAACTCGGTAAGTACTTTCAGCATTTAGCTAGGCATAGAGCCGGGCACGAGTTGGGGTGATAATTGTTTTTTTTTTCTTTCTTTTATCTTGGTTCCAAATTCGGTTCGCTTTTGTTCCCACTTAATCCATTGTCGGATGAAAAACGACTAATAATTCCCTCGGGCCCGGGGTTGAATTATGAATGCACCGTTTAATAGAATGCAAATGGCCAGTGCGGTCAGTGCGGGTTACGGTGGGTGGGTGCGTCGGGAGTGCTTGTGGGGATGGTTCTGAAATTATCTCAGTTATTAGGCGGCGTTGTCGTGCGAACTCAGCGCTGCACCGCTCACTGCATTGGAGCGTATGCGGCAAATCCAATCAATTGCATCAATTTCGGTGCGCATTAAAATTCTAGTCGTGCCCTCGCATAAAACACTCTCTCTCTCTCTCCCTCGCACCCGAACCGATGCACTTCATTAGCGTGCGATGCACTTTCCACCGGGCGAGGGATGACTTTTCGTCGCGATGCATGATGCGCGTGGTGCGGTGGACGGCATTAAATTATTCGGGTCGAGAGCGTCATAGTGTTGGTCATTGATTGAAAGCGTAAGATCGGGTCGTATATTTGGTTTTAGCTTATATTAATAGAGATCGTTAGTGACAGAATGAAGGCGCTCTCCGTGCCGTGGGAACAGCTTGTTGCCAACTATTTGTTACAGATTGAAACATATTCTTTTCCGTCGGGCATTCATTATTCAGCGAAGCATACGTAACGCCGGGCTGTTTTTCATGGCCATTCAATACTGCGAAACTTTGTTGGCAATCGTGCAGGTAGCCAACACACATACGCATCCCAAAATTGGCGCTCCCAGCCGCAGATAGTGTTGCATCGTCGTTTAATTATGAAACGTGCCCGGGCCGGTTCCGCGGCGAGCTGCACGATAAAATCGATACGCAATTGAAAGTGGCCCGTGTATCGATGTTGGACGAGCTGTAATTGATTTCCCAGTGTTCTCCCGCCCTTCCGGGACCCCGCGAGGGACGCTGCACACCGCTGCACGACATAGTCACTCACCACGGTAAACATAGTTTAGTTCAGCGGGCAGCGCATTATACCGGCTCGGCTCAGTAAACTGTGTTTCGATCGTTTATCTACTGAATAAATTACAGGATATCGACGTTGGGGGCACATCCGGTCGACCGGCCCGGTCCGGCTCTCGGCAGGCGTGAAAGGTGCACGGTGCCGTTGCATATTCATGAGCGCAGTTGGCTGACTCGACCAGTGGGGGGAGGGAGGGTGCAGAAAACAGGGTGGTGTATGAATACTGGGAATGGAATAGGCATCGAGAAGGTGGAAGGCATTCCAGCGGGGAAAACTCTAAACATCCGCACGTGAGTAGTGTGGCGCTGCGTACTACATTTCAACAATAGCTCCTTTATTACCAATTTTCAGTTTGTGCGAAGAGATTATTTTGAACTTGCTGTACTCTACTCAGATGGGGCTTTCATAAATATGGGTTGGAGTTGATTGAGAGGGGGGAGGGGGGGGGGTTAGGAGAGGGGCTCGATAAAATTCATTTCAATACAATCATAGAACTGCAGCGTTTTTTTTTTAATTTTTATTTTTATTTTATATTGGAAAAAACGCATTTGAAGCAAATAGGATGTTAAAGTTGTATTGCACATTTTACAAGGATTCTAAAGGGATGTGCATGGATTATACAAACATTTTTACAGGGCTGCTAACATTTCTTTGATAAGCTCTCTACCTCTTGAGCGAATATCTACTACTACCAGACGCACTACCACCTCCTGCGCTGTGGGAGTAAAATACCATTAATCGACGTGGTTTTTTTTAAATATCTATAAATGATTTGTTTTACTTTTTTAGTAAACACTAAACTAAAACACACGATCTAATAGACACGAATGAATGTATATACGTATATACTTAAAATCCATGAAAGCGGGAAAAGGACGTGAAAACTTATAAATGGGCAGATTAAGTGAAGAAGCAAAATGAAGTAAAGTAATGAACGAGCATAGAAGATAGAGAAGACACGGACACGGAAGGTTGAATAGAAATCAAAGAGGATGAACAAGGAGCTAAAGCGACAAAGACAGCCAACAAACGGGTCGTTTGCTCCTTGGAAGAACGGAATGAAATGCACCGGACTGCAGACATGATAAAAAGGTAAGAAACAAAAATGAATATAAGTGAGAAACGTTCATAATATTGTGAGATGTTCTTGAAAATTGTGAATGTTAATAAAATGGCACAACAAACAAAAAACAACTTTGGAAAACCCAGAACATTCATTCCATTACCAATTAGTACCTAAGCAGATGGATATCAAGTTTCATCAATTAAGAGTATGTAATTAACAAGCATGTTTTTACTAAGAAGTGCTTCTTGTCATTATAGAAAAATATTAGAAAATTTGTAAAAAAGCTTTCGAGCTGATGACCAAAGAACTTTCGCTTCTTTTGCATCCAATAAGTTTTACGCATCCAATAATTACCATTTTTCTTCCAAAGATGTCAAAATGGGACGAATTTCCATTATGTGATGAATGTCGCGTTTTTTTGTTCACCGTGATCACATTATCGGTTCGTAGCCTGCAGCCAAAAGGCTTCCATATATCACGAGCATTCATCCTACATTAGCACTCTGCAGCTGCGTTGATACTTTTCACTGATTGAATTGCACTCGTGACAACTGTCGATGGGAGAGGCTCTCCAGTCGTTCGATCATAGCGCTTAACGCCGTGTGCGCTCGAGGAGTGAGTAGAAGAAGAAAACGTTCCTCGCAGCGCTCTAACGCTGTCAAGTGTATATAAATCATCGCCTTACAAGCACCCAAGCACCCGGCCTTCGGTGGGTATAAGCTTCCCAGAACCCCAAAGAAAACCTCTCCAGAACGAACGATTCCGAACGAATGTCATGTTGCCTTTCGGCTTTCGTATTCAATGATGGTTTGCATGTTTTTATGTTGATTCTGGCGGGAGCATTTCTCTTTTTTTTTTCGTACACCTTTTTTTGTGTGCAGTTCCAAAATGCAGCAGCAGCAGCAGCAACAATAAACCAACGTAAAAAGTGGGTTACATTCGTCCGAGGGAAAGTAGCACAACAATTGTGCTCGTTAGTGGAATTGAGTCTTAAACCACAGCCAACGGCACGTCCGCGTTCGCCGTCGGGGTGGCGAATAAGGAAAATATCATTCCGTTCGATGCTGCCCGCTGGCACCGAATGTGACTGTAATAGTGTTTGCACCATGATAAGCAAAGCTGCACGGAACCGTTCGACGACGCGTTCGGCTGGAGCGTTGTTGCCTGTTCTAGTTTTTTGTTGTTGTCTATCTGCCTCACATCACATTTCTTCCTCTGTCACTGGGAGACGAAAATTGGAAGGCTAGACAAAAAAAGAGCTTCACACACTATCCATCTTTTTCTTGTGGCATGCAGCTTGTCCCCCTACATTTGCCTTCGTCCGATGGCACTGTACCGCGGGAGGCGTTATCAGGGTCTTTCGCTTTACAGCTCCTTCACAATTATGGCGTCGAAAAGTTATCACAAAGAAATAGGCAAACGATGACCGGCGGCTTCGGATATGATGGTGAGGGCGTATTTTTTCGTTGATGGAGTACGCCAAAAAAGCACCAAACTCGCAGCACTCGGCGGAGTTTGTCGGATATGATCCCGGCTGTGACGGGACAGTTGTCGGGACGTCGGTATCTTTCCGAGACAGGAGCGTGTCGAGAGAGCAGCCGAAAGGAAGCGCTCTTTTTTGTCACCCTCACTGAAGAGGATCATTTTCGTATCGTTGTGCCAATTGAATCGAACGCGGGGCTGTACATAAATGTGTCATTTTGCTGTGTGCGTCGTGACACCCTCTGGTCTGGTCTGGGGATGGTGATAAGCGAAGAAATGATGTGGAACATTAGTTTTTTTTATCCTCCAGGGATACAGAATAGGGGATTGAATTACATTCGAACTTTTGTAATGAGCAATAGTTCTCGAATTTCGAGCACGTTATTAGTCTTCTGTTGAATTTAGTATTTATTTTTGTAGTTAGAACCGAGAAAGCACTGAGCATATTATCATTTCTAGGGTTTTCTTCAAGATATCCTGATTTCAATCATTTACTCAACCACTAAAGCAAAAAAAAAGGTACATCGAAAACCAAAGATGTAATTTATTTCATAATTTATTTTAAAAATACGGATCCACCTTTGAACCTATTCTAGTGAGAATTAACAGGATTAACATACTAAAAACTGATCTGTTTCATTGGATCTATTGTAATTTTAATTCGTTATTTAAATGTTTTATTGGTATTGGTATTGGTAAATCTATGTGAAAAGTATATGAAAATGGAGTTACGAATTAAAAATATGGACATTCTGAATAAATGTCTGAAAAGCTCGAATAGAAAAGATGGAAATGGATGTCACTTAATGTTAGGATTAACGGTAGATTTAAATTTGATCTAGATAAGAGTTAGACTAGATCACTAGTCCCCTAGAGCACTAGATAAGATAGGAATTTAACGAAACTTAACGATTGCATACACAGAAAATAAATTTGTAGCAAAATCGCATAAATAAGTTGAGAAATTCGGATAAAAGTGACACCACACACGGAATTGAACATTCGTGAGTTTTTCTCACACTTCATTTAAATGACAATTGCGCAGTGTGTTTTTGTTACTGTTTTAGGATCATATTTGTGCATTCATTCGAATTCACACAAAGCACAACTTTTGAATTATTTACTGTGAGAAAACCTCACGAATGCTCACTGTCCGTGCACTTCGTTTCTTTCACCCGAAAATCCGAAAGATGTTCAAAATGAAGATGGTACGCGATCAACTGTCTGGTTGCTTCTGTGTATTCATCTGTCCGTATGTGTAGAGTTCATTACAAGTTGTGTTTAGTTCATGCCTGCGTTTAACCTTCGTCAGTTTTCGTTTATCCTACCGAGTTCGTTCCTGGGAAAGTGATCTAGATGACTATTCTAAATTTCAAATCAATCTAAATTCCCAATATTTACATTGCATGAATTTTCAACACAGATAACAATCGACTGTTCTTCAAGTTTGAGTTGGGAGGTTGTTCCTCAAAACAGATTATCGTAACTACGCATCGTTTAGTGTGAAATAGTAGCCTTAAAACATTAAATAAAAAACTTGTTTTTATCGAAAAGAAGAAAGCTGGATTGACGCAATCCTCATAAAGGACTTTTGCGTATGTACTTTTTCATTGTTTCACGCATTCCGCTTACAATGGAATATTGCTCTTTGTTATGGCGCGTGTTCTTTCGCGTACGGGCAACGACCCGTAAGTTTCGTTGCAGTCAAAGCTTTCCTAGCTTATCATTGTGTCTCTCCACACAATGCATCCACCGGAGAGATATTCGTTTCATATTTGCACCTATTGTTTACCCGTGTCACATGCCACTCCCACTCCCGCTACCTGCGCTCCATCTTGCCACACGAACGGTACTGATCTCCTTGCCTCCAAACAGTACTCTCGAACATCAAAGGCGGCTGTGAAGTTGGCTGGCAACGAATTATACAAACCGCCCCGCCACGTAATACATCAAACGTCGCGGCTCTCCCCGGGGTAACCAGCGACGAGCGACGCTTTTAAGCCTTCAAAGCTGCTTCGTTTTGCATTTTCACTAGCCGACGCGAACTTATCACCGTCCGTCCTCGCAGAGGACTTTCCTGGCGCACGAGCACCGAGTGGAATGCAATTGCTGCCGCTGCGAGGTTTTTCGTTTGTTCCGGTTCGGACCCCCGTGGGATGGGAGGGGGGGGGGGGGGGGGCGAGGGAAAGTGGCGCGGGGTGGGGGCGGTGTGAAGTGCACGTTTTATGCAAATTAGAAAAATTACGACCCCGCACTGCACTCGATCGGTGTGGGTGCGAACGGTGCGAAACGGCGGGCATGGCCGCCCGGCTCCTCGGCGGCTTCCGGATAGTGTGGAAGTGCTTTAATATCCGCTCTTTATTTGTTTCTTTTCTCGCTGCGCCGAGCCCGGAGCTTGCCTCGCCATATTTCCAATTGCCAAGCAGTTAAGGTTCAAACACATCAAAGTGTTTGAACAAAGTCGCTCCGCTTTCGGGCTCGTGTTCGCTGCGCCACGGTGGAGGCAAATTTGCCTCCGGGGGTAGCAAAACATGTTAATGCGTTTCAAATTCTAATAAGCGCTATCTTTTACTTCTCCCGGGGCCCGCTCGGAAGTCGAATCCTGCATCAGCGAATCGGGAGCGTTTTCTTTTCTTCTTTTTTTCTTGCTTTTGCACATGCATGCAACAAAAAGGCAGCAACGAAAAAAAACACACACACACACACAAACTGCGTTATCCTGTCTGGCAGAGGAGCTTTCATCACGGTGGAGGAGCTTTTTCTGCTGAAGTAGCCTTTCTCTTTATGGGCGAATGGTTTCCACCGGCTTGGCGCCATATTCGGCGCACCCAGCAGGAGGTCTGGTCTGGGACTCGTTTCCGATTAGTAGCAGTCTGTGGAACGGGGGCGAAAAATCATCATAACCACGCTCCTATGGGCTCTATCTCTCTCTCTCTCTGTGTTTCTTTCTCACAATTGCTCTCTTTTTCTCCCTTTCGCACGTGTCGGCCCGGTTCCAGCACCACCGTAATCAAGTGGAATGATTTTTATGGCCTAAAATTGATGAAATATAGCGCGATTTGCTGGGGGAGCGGGTTTTGCTGGGTTCGCTTGATTTTGGTTGAGGTGAATCATGCCTACACACTAGCATACATACGATACGGCACGATAAGCCGCGGCGGAAACTCCACACCGTGTGCGATATGATAGTTTTGACCTAAGCAAACATCGTTCGTACGAGTTTATGGCTGTATTCTGGCGAAACGTTTATTTTGCAGCAATTATTGGGGAAATGCTCTACTTACCGAGAAATGCAACGGGTGGTGCGCATACTGTTCGATGCCGGTTGATGATGATAGTAGAGAGATAGAGGAGCTGTTGTAATTATCAGATAATGAACGAATTCGTTCAACATTCGAGGAATAACCGAATCAGATGTTGTGGAGCAGTGACGCACATAAAAAAAAACATCGGTTTATGCTGCTAATTTCACCCACCGAAATCGCTTTCCTACATCATACACGAAGACAAACCAGAACAAATAAATTCAACATTATTAACATCTCACCGAAAGGTCGAGTCCTCCGGATCTGCGTTACGAGAAAAACTAAAACTAATTCACTCGATAAACATAAAGAAATACGCTTTCACACGATCGCACTTGGCACCGGGCGCGGTTCGTCCGCCACGGAATTGTACCGACCGACCGAAGCTGACCACGTAGCGTGCGTTATGATGAAACATAGGTGTCCTTAGGTATTGACAGGGGTGGCGGGCCGGGAGCGACATAAATAACATGTGCGCCCGTGTGCACCAGAGGGGGAAATTATCCGATCGTGACCAGCAGGCTAAATTCGACCGGATATTGGTGCGGTCTGTGGGTGTGTAGCATCTTGTTGCGTGTACGCAGCTCTCTCGCCGTGTGTGTGTGTGTGTTGTGCTCTGGCGAGTTGATTTCTCCGCCGACGGGCATTAACAAGCCAAGTGAACTGTCCGCCACTGCCAGAGACCATGTTTGTGGAGACATGTAACAGCGACCGACAATGTTTTTTTTGCATGCTTTCTCCGTTGCTCTTGGACCGTCGAGCGGATAGTTATGTTTTTAATTTTATCACTTTTACGAGAATGATCATTTTCAATGGTTTTAATTGGTGTATATAAATTTTAACGAGGAGCCATATGTAGTATATGCGTGGGTATGCGTGGGTATGGGTATGTAATATGATTATAGTTTTTTTTTGTTGCTTCTAAAACAAAAAATATTAACTACGTCATAAACTTAATGCGATGGATTGTGCCGGCACTGTTAACCGTATTCCATACAACTGGCTACACGGGTATTCAAAGCGGTTTCGATTTTAATTGTATTGAGTTAAATGTATGCTATTTGCTGTGGGTTTCTTAGGAAAATTTTGAATTGGTTTTTAAAAATAGTTTATCTACATTTTTTTACATTTTTTGCGAAGTACTCGTCAAATTTTAATGATAATAAATTTGATAATAATCGTCCACGATTTTGTTGGAAAATGAAAAAAAGTTGGAAGTGTGTCTCATTAATTTCGCATTAAAAATATTGATTTAATATTGATGCAATTATCAAGAATCAAGATTTATTAGGAGGTCTAGATATTAAAGAAAGCTATCAAAACGGTAAACGTTCCGAGGTCTCTGATTAAATGTTCGAAAACAAAGTTTCGATAGAAATGGACACCTCTTTGACGAGGAATACACTACAACAAACCGATTCCAAAACTATAATTGTTACTCTATTTTTCTATCTTAAGTTGAAAAAATAGGAAGACGCGCTTAAAAACGTTCAGGTTCGAAGTTGCTGGCTAGTTCGGTTGTCAGAAATATGTTGCGTTTTTGGTTGTCAGTGAAAGGGTTAACCAGCCCGTACTAAACCATCCCCGTTCGGAAAAGATCCAATAAACATCATGGACGGTAACATTTGTTTTAGATATAAAATTTTGATGGCATTTCTGAGTAACTAAATTCTCTATGGAAAAGGTGAAAATATTCGTGATTTAAGAACCGTACATCGCTCAACGTGCTCTACAATTTCGTGAAAATAGAATGTCTTATGCGCTTGTAATGTTAATATTGTATACCTATTCAAATGGTTGCACTCGCCGGGTTTGTTTGTCTTCAACTTATCGTTCCGGTTCCTACAAGCACACAGGCCATGCTGCTGAACGGCCATCCTGCCACGCAGGAACCACGCAATTACCGACCCGTCCGTCGCCAGCAAGCTCGAAGAAATCTCGTTATTTTTATTACACACACAACCAGCACCACCAGCATCGGTGTACTCGCTAGCGGAGGGCTTCTGCGGTTTGCATACCATCCGCCAATACGCTCTACGTGCGAAGAACGCAAAAATGCTGACCTTTCGCTACAGATTCCGCTACGATTGCGCCGCTGAAGCACGATGACGAGGCGCTTCCAGGATACGGGCAGACTACGGGTGAATCAATTCACCGGGACACGAAACGGTCGGGGTTCTTGGCTCGAGTGCGCTCGTAAAAGTGCGTAAAATGTTCCATCCTAGAATTCTCGGCTTCCAGCGTAGTGAAGCTTTCCGTGCACCCGTGTGTGCGTGTGTGTTGGGGTTTGTCTTTGCGGCAACTTTAGTGTGCGAAAGTGCTGGCGTGACAGATACGGGGCTGAGAGGCCCGTGGCTCATATGCGCCATTCGCAGCTTCGTTTAAAATTTTACGTTTTCTTCCGTGTTACGAGAAAAGCTCGCAATGGTGTGGTCTTTTTTGATAGACAAAAAAAACATAACATCAGCACGAGTCAACGAGTAAAAACAGCGTCGAAAATGTGTGTTATATTTCAGCCCTTGTATGTATTTCCTAGCGTTAGCATAGGTTCGCGAAAGGCGCTTAGAAATCATCTATCATATTTTAAACTGAACTCATAGTCTATGCTGTTTTTGAAGGACTTTTTTCAAATATGATGCGGAAAATCAATCAATATCAACGTCTCCGCTAAGTGTTAAGCAAAAGCGATCTAGGCGTTAATGATGCGTGCAATATTGTTCTGGCATCTGCCCACTTTTATGACCAAGCTGATTTTGAGTAGAAATGTAGAAATGCCATACAGGTTTGGGGTTTGAACACATGGAAATTATAAGCTTTTGACGATGAAACGATAAGGTTTTGAGCTGTGTGTTGGATATAAAATCCTATACAGACATTGACTGCACAACGCTTTTCCCAAGGGTGTCGGTATTTCCTGATTTCACCGATTTCACTCACTAGCACTTGTGGTGTTGATGAAAACGGTTCCACGTTCTGTATCTGCCTGACGTGCACACGATTGCACTCTGCTTGGTCAGGTCCGTACCGTCCATGATTAATGAAACTTCCGCAAAACGTTCGGTTGCGGGCTTTCTCGTACGCGCCAACCTGCACCGGGACAATGCACATTCCCGAGTCGATGCAGCCCGTTTCGCTTCATTTCACTTTGCATCGAGCGTCCGATCGCCTCGGCACACTCGTTAGTCGTGACGGTCGCTGCAGACGTCGGTCGCGGTTGTTGCTGATAACAACCTGTGCAAAATTTAAATTCAATTTCACCGCACACACCGTGAGGTGTTCCCCTTTCAGTCACTGCTTGCAACTGGTTGCGACCGGCACGCAACTGCCACTGATTGTATCGTCCCCGATGCCATGTGTTATGTGTTTGAAGCGGTGGGGAGCCCTGTGAGAACCTTCGCACGCCACAATTGTATTACTTCACGCGAATACGCCCGACACGGCTGGTGAGACCACCGACTTGGACACAACTCACGGGAAAAGCGTTAATTGCGTACGAAATTCTGTGGAAGACACCTCACGGAAACGTTGTAGAAACGGAAGGATTTATGAAGTGAAATGATAGGTACCTCAGACTGTCATACATGATTTCTCTAGAAGAGCATTTCAACATACTAATCCACTTGTCAGTAGCCCACAAATGGGTTGCGATACTCATTATCAACCCACAGATGACGGCGAAGGTCACGATCCAAATGATCGCGAACTCGTTCAAATAAATTATCCTCTCCCGCACTGCCGATTGTGTGGTTGGAATGCGTTTCGACAGTCTTCTTAGTCCACGATATCGAACGTTCGCGAAATCCGATCCAAATTAACTAACGATCCGCCGGGCGCTCGAGCAGACGCTTCCACGCTGTAATAGGTAGGAATTCGGCTTCGAAAGCCAATATCTGGCCTCTCTTCATTACCGGCTAATCGACCACCTCCGACTTGATTAAAACGGCGACTCGTATAATGGCACGTCGTCCCTATCAGGCATCAGTGGGAAGGCGCACTACGAAGACAACGCTGCTCCGTGCATCGGAATGACCGAATGTCGCTTTCTTCGGTCGGTAATTCAATTTCAGCCTCCGGAAAAGGAGAAGTCCGTAGGAGCAGGCAGCAATCTGCACCGAGGCGGAATGGGATGGGAAATTAAATTAGCCATTCGCTAGTTTGGTGTCGGCGTGTGTGTTTTGGTGGCTGTTTTATGTTTTCGCTCCGCATTGAAATCGATTATCACTCATTCGTATCGCTCGACGTTTGACACCAACGGTTAGTATGGCCGAAGGGTTCTCTTTTGAAGCTGGTCGTTTGTGCTTCGAAGATGCTTCTTGCTCGTAGAGATTCCTGCTCAATGACGGTTGACCGGTTCCAGCGAACAGATAGTGTTTGAGAAACGAGCTGGCGTGGAAATCGTAAGGACACACTTGCAGTTTTCCTCCAGCTGACGGACACAAAATTTAATATATCGTGTACTGAACCTGCGTGTTCATCATGTCGAGGCGGCTGCAGCAGACACTGTTTTGTGAAACTAATATTATTTTCCTTGAACAACACATTAAACATGATCGAATAAGTGGTTTTGTGAAGGACCAACTACGGTGAATGACGCTTCGATGCAAGAATGAAGCATTCGAATCTTTGGAAATTCACTTTGGTCGTTATAAATATCAAGATGAGGGTCATATCTAGTAGTACATACATCGCTTGGAATCTTTTATGCATAAGGTAAGCATGAAAAACAAGAAAACATGAAAAACATCATCCTCTATAACTGAACTGAAAACAAATGTCGCCGCCGATACATATCGATACTCTTAAATCACAAAAATATTGAAGTATTCACAATAAATCGAGTCTTCTTTTTATAATGCCTTGTGCAATGTGTAGTTTTTTTTAACCAAATTTCACGAAAAGTATATTCTCTGCTCACCCAAAGTTTTTCAGATAACGTCTCCACATGATGCGCACGTTTGCTACCCACGATATATTAAATTTTGTGAGCGTCAGCTGGAGGAAACTGCAAGGACACACGATTCCAAAACCAGCTCGGCTCTCGAACACTATCTGTTCGCTGGAACCGGTCAACCGTCATTGAGCAGGAATCTCTATGGGCAAGGAGCATCGTTGAAGCCCAAGCGACCAGCTTCAAAAGAGAACCCTTCGCCCATACTAACCGTTGGTGTCAAACGTCGAGCGATACGAATGAGTGATAATCGATTTCAATGCGGAGCGAAAACATAAAACAGCCACCAAAACACACACGCCGACACCAAACTAGCGAATGGCTAATTTAATTTCCCATCCCATTCCGCCTCGGTGCAGATTGCTGCCTGCTCCTACGGACTTCTCCTTTTCCGGAGGCTGAAATTGAATTACCGACCGAAGAAAGCGACATTCGGTCATTCCGATGCACGGAGCAGCGTTGTCT
>KB672868.1:3728247-3753895 GCA_000349145.1 Anopheles dirus | reverse complement strand
AGTGGCAGTTGCGTGCCGGTCGCAACCAGTTGCAAGCAGTGACCGAAAGGGGAACACCTCACGGTGTGTACGGTGAAATTGAATTTAAATTTTGCACAGGTTGTTATCAGCAACAACCGCGACCGACGTCTGCAGCGACCGTCACGACTAACGAGTGTGCCGAGGCGATCGGACGCTCGATGCAAAGTGAAATGAAGCGAAACGGGCTGCATCGACACGGGAATGTTCATTGTCCCGGTGCAGGCTGGCGCGTACGAGAAAGCCCGCAACCGAACGTTTTGCGGAAGTTTCATTAATCATGGACAGTACGGACCTGATCGCGCAGGAGGCAGGAAAAATACATCAGGTTGAACATGAAGGTTTTGATTTTAGGAATCAATAATTCTTTGAAAATGCTATCAGCGGATGTATGCCTAGTTTTGAATCTCTTTGTCCACATATATGACATCAAATTCAAACGATTTTTTTTTCACGGAAGAGTTTTAATGCGTCGGCCAGAGAAATGGATAATTTTTTTAATTTTAAATTCGATTCACATATTTTAATGTTTGAGCTGAATAGTATTCAGCGCATTGGATTGCAGCAGTAGCTCCATAATTGTATTCGATTCGTGGAAGCGAAAATCGCACCTTCATTAACACCTTCCCATTATGCCTGAAGTCATCTTTGATTAATAATTCATTATGTTAATGTGGCGCTGCAAATGCATCGATCAGGGAAGCTTTCCGTTTGAAACAGCTTCATGAATTATGATTATCAACAGTTGATTTTAAATATTGTCTACCAAACAACAACCCCAATTTAGTTGTCTCGTCTATTGATTACGGTTTCATTCAGGATTTTTTTCAGCAAAATTGAATCTTACCTTAAATGTGCTTTTGCAAACTGATCCTCAAACTACCTGGTTCTAGAAAGTTTTGCTAGATTCATACATCGTAGAGAAGAAAGAAAAAAACATACTCCCGGTGGTGCGATAAAGCAGCGTGATCGCACAATAAATCTATGGAATTTATATCTACAATAAAAACGTTCCGAAGGCAAGAGACACACCCAAATCACCGCCACTCGCCCTCGTCACCGTTCGGTCCAGCGCAACACATGCTTGTATGTTCGCGCAGCGAACGTAATGCTCCTATGGGAGGTGCGTGCAGCAGCAGCAGCAGCAGCTTACCGAAAAAAAGAACAATTTAACATTTGTTGAGCCATTAATGTTTCAGCAGAACGTAACGCGTAGCGAGAGAATAAAAATCCCGCAGCCGTATCGCAGGATAATTATGTTTTTCAAGCACCCAGGCGTAGGTCTAGTCGTCTGACGAAAAAAAAAACATAAAAAAACCGCCATCATTGCGCTGCTCATCCTCTTGCTGCGAGCCAAACGCCATTCCGATTTAACAGCTTTTCAGCTTTTTGGAAAGAATAAAACCGGCGCTTCCCGCACGGTGTGCGTCGTTTGGCTCGAAGGTTGCTTATCGTTTCATTTTATTTTTCAATACGACTTAATCGTACCCGAGCGAATTCCGCACAGCCTGGGAGCCGAGTTTCCAACGTTCCTGGAACGACTTCCATACATACGCACGGCACAATCACAGCCACAGTTGTTCGGTATCTTCGGAATCATTATTCGCTTCCTTCGCGTAACACAGCCACACATACACGAGTGCCAGCGCAAGCAAAGCAGATCTTAAAAACCCAGACCCTCTCCGACGCAAACCGTCGCAACGCACCGAGACAACGCTGTTGACAATGAAGATTACAATAATTAATTCATTTCTTGTCACTCTCGCGCGCGTCTACTCGCACACACCGTGTGTTGACACATGAAAATTAACTGCGTCAACACTTGCTGCCAACTTCGAAGCTCGCACAACTGCGGCGCTCCCGTGTAATGCTCGCGCCACGACGTCGCGAGCTTGCAATGATTAGATTAAACACGCTGAAAAGGCTAGCCGAACCGGCAAGAGGCTTACGTGGCAGTGTAGGTTTTTCCGAACCTCGCGGGCAAACCACACAGCTACAGCACAGCGGTGTGTGTGTGTGCGCGCCTGGGGAAGATCGGGGTGGGACAGGATTCTTGTTACGAATGGACTGCCGGCGCACGGGGACGCCGCCGAGACGGGACGACGCCATTACTTTCGGTGTTGTGGCACACGAGACGCTTTAATGGCAGTACGTAAGGGATTGAAATAAATGAGGCTATCCACACATGCACACACAGACACATACCTGAGGCGACGCCACACCAGCTTATTTGTGTGATGTAGCGAGCGTTTGATTAAGTTACAGCTTCTTGAATTAGTCTGGAATTGATTTGTGGAAATTGTTTACCCACTACCACGTGCGCTGTTAAATGAACCGAACCTCCGTGACGGCTTTGTTGAACGTTACGGTGAGACAGGTTTCAGGCGTACCAGCGTAAACAAAAGTAGCTGACGAAAGGTTGATCTGTTTGGGAATGTAATGCAATTAGTGCTGCAGCGTAGGGAATGAATAATAAGACGGTTCTTTACCTTTTTCTGGCAGCAAATGTGTCAAAGTTTGATTGATCAATTATTTTATTATTTTCAAAACTTCTGCAATGAAACGAAAAACGCAAACGAAACGCTCCATCTCTGCAGCAGTGGAGAGTAGATGCATATGCTTTGCTCGAGGCCAAAAACTAATCGATCGACTCAAGCGTTTTGACTGATGATCTACTCGAGTGCCGCAGTTTGCTATTTATTTTTATTTTTTTAAATTTATAATCACAGTTGTACATCGAGCAAATCGAGTTCCCGTTTATACATTTTTATACACATCGAGCAAATCTTATTTATTTATTTAAATAATTAACGGCCTGGCCGTATTGCTTGGAGCTAATGCTTATAACTAAACAATGATTCATTAAAAGGCATTTCCTCCACTTTTTTAATCGAGCAAATCTTAGTTGAGATATCAATAAAAGTCAGCATAACTAGGATGCAGATTGTATGTAATCTAGTTTTTTTTAAAACAACTGAAATTGACCGTTTGTCCATGCAAGGAAGGCACAAGGAAGGAACATCAACCATTACACTCATTTGTTCTCTGAAAGTTGGATTAAATACACTGAAACATTTTTTTTAACCCCAAGATCCTTATTCGTGTGTCATAATGTATGTATTAAACAAAGCGACAAAATGCTTCGATTTTTTATGAGATTACCCTGCCACCCAGTGGTCGGTCATCCAGGGAATGTTCATCGAAAGGAAACCTGGTTCTGGCCATAAAAAAGTTCCCGAGGAAAGTGTTTCTGCGGCTCACAATCAGCCAAAAGGAGATGTCACGTCCCGTTTTCTTTACATCGTGGCTGGCATTAACCGGTGAGATTTATAGCACGAAATGCGTCCCAGAAGTTAACTAGTTCATAAAAAATATCACAAAGATGACGGCGTGGTGTTTTTGCTACGTCTAGCTTCGTTCCACTGCTCGAAGCGAACGCTGGAAGAAATGTAGGAGCTGGGCATTTCGGTGGCGTTCAAGCATACTAACCCTCCTAACGTGTCCTAGCTCCGTCCGATCGAGAAATTTTGGACAAACTTGAAGCGGGGAATATATGCAAATAATTACGTAGTCAAAAGCGCGGATGAATTGATTAAAGTGGCGACCTTGGAACTGAAGATAATGCCAACAAACTTTTTTTTTACACCTCTGGCCAAAGTCCCGGTCTACCGATGTCAGGTGGCCCGGAAGAGAGTTTACATATTGTTGTACAATAATAAACATAATATAGAACAAAATGTATTTTTTTTATAAAGCATCTTTGGCTGTTTATTTTCGCTTTTTTAATGCATACGTTATGTTTCTCCTGTTGTACTCTAAAGATGATTTATAAGTGTCAATAGCTAAGATGACAGTTAATAACTGTTATAGCCAAAGAGTGTCAGCAGCAAGTAATTGCAATCTTTAATTGAAAATCGTTTAAAATTTATAACGTACGCTACGCACGCACCCCCGACAGATAGATTCGTATGTCTCAGTCATCTTTCCAGGAACACATCAGCGTACCGGGTTTTTTGTTGTGAAATTTCCGTAAACCCCCGTAGGCCGGCTACAATGAAACATCTCTCGCCCAAGCAAGTCGTCCGGATCGTTTGCTCGACTCGGTGCACGACCGAGATTCAGCTGAATATTTCTCCCTTTCACTCTCTCTCTCTCTCTTTCTCTCTCGCTCTTTCTCTCTTTCTCGCTCGCTTTGCGGTCGATGCCGTGTCACAGACGCAGTGCAACGATATGTTTTCCTTTCAATTAGTGGAAAGCGTCGCAAAATTTTCGCATCGATAATGGGATAGCCGAAGCGTACGGTTACCCTCTGGGCAGGATGGCGCACGCAAAGTCCACGCTCTCGATGCTCGATGCTCCACGTGGCCCGTGTTCGCACAAATTGGAGAGCCCGTACGGGCACAGACCGACCGAGCACCGAGGCCGACCTCGTCCGGGCGACGACGCCGTTCTATTGGGCAATATATTATTTACCCTTTCACGGATCGATGCAAAATTATGCATTTGATGTCTCGGCCCCGGTGCCGACGGTCTGTTTGCCGGGCCGGGCGCTGTTCGCCACCCGTGGGAAAACGGAACAATATTGCCGACGGAACAGCGAACCTGGCCGAGAATGTGTGTTATTATTTTGGCCTGTTTTGTGTTTGGTGTTGTTTCTTTTCCCCCCCCCCCCCAAAGTAATAATCATTGTTTTTTTCACATACTTTTTGTGCCCGTGTGTTGGTGGAGGAATCATTGCGTGCGTAAACATGCGAACAAAAATACGCAATGCATACCTTGTTGCCTGCACATTGTTGTCCCGCACCGTCGATCCGTTTTCGATTAATCAATTCATTCTCTCCGGCAACCGCAACCGGGTGGTTTCGGTGCGTGAAAGGATTCGTCTGCGTCCGTGAGTCAAACGCTTCAGAAGGACGCTTCCGAACGCCGAGCGAGTTCACCTTCACCCAGAAGCATCCGTTTCGGGTGGAACGGGTCGGTCGGTGCAAGCGAACCGTGGTCACAATGACGCCTCCATCCCTGCTCCAGTGTGTGTGTGTGTGTGTGTGTGTGTGTGTGCCCGATGCGCACCGGGACACTGGAGCGAAGTTAGAGTATGCGTTTTTAGTTGCAATTCGAATACGGTACGCCCGTTTTTGTTGCTGTTCCTCCCGAGCTTCTTCTTCGGCCTCGGGCGCGTCCTGAAAGCAATTCCGTTTTCGTTTGCAATATCGCGTCGATTGGACGCGCTACACCCGAGCGAACCCGGGCTGCGAGACATTGATGAACGCAGCGCGCAGCACGCCGTTTCCCAGCTTTCAGGCGAAGCGAAGCTCGTTTCCATCATTCACGCTTCGGTGCGCTCTCGTCGATTCGAAGCTGTGCACAATTTGAGCCGTTTGGAATTGAATAATCACAGCTGGGTTGGGCTGTGGCGGGGTTTCTCCCGTTCAGTGCTCGGTAAAAACGTTGCCAGTCGTACCGAAAATATTAGTTACAAAATAAATGTCCTTTCAGCAGTCCTGTCCCGTTGAGTCTCTGCACCTTCCACCTTCCACAACGTCGTTGTTTGCGAACGAAGCAGACCTTCCCGCCGGTAATCTAATTTGATTGTTATTGTTGAAATATTTCAATTCGCCAAACGCCCGTTTGCACTTGCGCACACGGGCCGCCAGTTTCAGCCGCTAATGTAAGCATCTTTTCGGTCGGTAAACATCGTTAACGGAAGTGAAAAAACCTAAACGCATAATTAAAATACATTGCGTCCAATGTTGCACACGCTGCACTTCCACCCTCGGCGTTCGGCTCTTCGCGGCCTGCCGCGATCGCACCGTACGCCGCTGCGCTAATTAACCGGGTGCGCCACGTGCGACACTGGCGGAATTTTGCGCGAAAACGTGCTTAGACTGTTAATGCGACCGCGACCCCGTTGGCACAACTGATCGGGCTCGGAGTATGTGTGTGTGTGCGGTGTGTGCTGCACCATAAACTGCGCACTGTCTAATGAACCGCCAACCGAGCGCTTTGCCCAAGAGCCCGGGTGCAGGCGCGCTGAGTCGGGCCGACGATGTCCTGTCGCGCCCGGAATTCGATCCACTGAACTGAGCGCTCGCGCCAGTAATTTATGCAAAAATCAGCAACCCATTTGTCTAGCGGAAGTGGAAAGCTAAGCGTTTTTTTTGGGTGTTTAGCGCGGGGAACGAGGGAACTATTATCAAATGCACTTCAGCAAATGCGTGAGTGGGTTTGAAGCTTTCGGAGCTAGGTGAGCGGAAAAAGAGGGAGTTAGCTTAATTGTTCAAACATGCCGGCTGGTGTCTGGAGAGCTTTTCAGCAAATGCTTAATAAAGCTATACAGTGGGGAAAATATGTATAGAAAAATTTAAAGGTGGATGGAAGGAAATGGAAAGAAACAACTAGAAACGATGTTGCTTAAGAGCAAACCCTACAATCCCCCTTCACTTTAGCAAATCTTCAACAGCATCAAGAGCGATCATCGAATATTTGTTTAGGTTTTTTTAATCTTTTTTTAATCGAATTTTTAGCATTTTAACAACCCCACGTGTCTGTGCCAAGACAAGCTATACCTTGTCTTTTTTTCGTTTTTGCATAAGAAAATAAACCGGGTTTTTATTATTTATTTAATTAATCATGAGGGAAGTAAGCTAAAACAAACAATACGTTGTGATAAGTGTAAAAGTGTACAATTTCAATCTTCAATTTCCATCATTGAAAGCGATTGTGCGCGCGTGTAAAAGTGGAGTAGAGAAAGCCAATCAGAAACCCACAAACCGCGTGTATTTCCTATAGTGTTCCTACTATAGGTATGTGATTCGCGATAATTTGATATAGGGCATTTTACTAAGGCGAAAGGTGGCTATATTACTCACAACAGTCGAAAGCGATAAAGAGGTTACGATAATGCTGAAGACCCACCCTACACTTTTACATAAGAAGAGAAGGATGAAACTACGATTAAGATACTTTCGAATACTACTAAGGAATGACTTAAAACAGAGTGTATGATGATTTAAGCCAATTATAACAATCAGTCAGACTAGCTCACGATTATTAACAAAGTTCTAACTAGGGATTAAATAACGGGTCTTAGATGTAAAAACAACAGACACGACTATGAAGTTAAATCGATTAAAATTGAAATTAAAAGGCGATCGTTCTTAATATTCAGGTCACAATTTCAAGACATCCATTAACAACCAGCAGAATCCGTAACATTGAGAAAACAGACGGTCCTCAAAAGAGTAATTAAAATCATTCGATTTTGCTGTCAAAGTCGTAAATAAATTCAATTGGTGCGCTCACACAGGCACAAGATAAGCACAAGTTACAAACCAGAAAAGAACACAGGAAAATTCGCACTCAAACAAGCACAGTACAGCACGTACCATGAATAAATTGTGTGAACGATATTTAAAACCGCTTCCTCACGTTATGATTGAAAGGGCGGAATGCTCGAAACAGCGAGCATAAAATTAAAATCTGTTGACGAGCTAACTAACCCGCTTAGCGAACGTTCGCGTCGCACATCACTCATGCGCTCGCCGGAGCATTCACGTTAGTGCCGGTGAAAACCCAGCAAAAGTAAAATAGAAAAAAAAACAAAAAACTCCTCAAAGTGTATCCGCGCGCTCCGGAACGGCCCGTCTGTGGAAAAAGACCCTGGAGGATGAAAGTGCAGATGCTTTAAAACAAAATGAGCCATTTTTAAGCAAATTCTCGTTGCTTCCACACATAAACACACACACACACACACACACACACACACACACACACACCACTAGCAGCCCTGGCTAGGCTGCCTGCCGGGACTATGCTAGCTGCAATAATTATGCGCACGCTACACCAAATTCTTCGTTGCTGCTGCTGCTGCTGCTGCTTCCGTCAACCGTCGCCAGTCCCAAAGCCCCTCGATTAATTACCTCTGCGTTTGTTTTCTCGTACCATCGCGTACGCGCGTCCTCCGCGTCTGTGTCCCATATCTTCTGCACCATTTTTTCTCTGTTGTTTTGCTTGAATCATGCTTCGCTTTGGCTCGGACTGGCGACTACTAATGCCACTACCGTCAACCGGTATTTTTCTGGCGTTCCGGCACGAAATGTCGCCCAGTAGCATTGTCGCCATCGTTCGGCCCGTCCCCCAGCCCGGCCCAACCCGACCCCGAACCCGACCGGCCGACCATTCCGCCGCCTTTCCACCGACATCTTTCCACTGCATTTATTTTTATTATTCATACCGTACTTTGGAGGAGACTTTGTGCGCGCGGAAATAATTCTCTGTCAACTACGGTCACTAATCAGGAGAAACGTCGCACGAACCGAGGGAAAGGCTAAAAGATTAAGCTCCTTACCGGCCGGGTCGTCGCTCTTTCTTTTACGCCCCTTGTCTCGTGTTCTTGCTTTTTAACGGGCCGTCGCACCGGAGCTGAAGTGGCCCCGGTGGTGGGGGAGGGCGTTGGGAGGGGTTGCCTTTATGTCCTGTCAAAAAGGATGAAACTCCTCCGCCGTCTCGCGCCCGGCCGCTCGAGCCGTGGGGTGGAAAATGAAGTTTCCCTTGCCTTACCGGCCGCACCGGCCACCTCCGCGCGAACAGCCGCGAACGGTAAGACGGGCCACCGAGGCCACTCGAAGAAAATCGTGGTTGGCGTAGGTTAATCATTAAATTCTCGGTACACACTGCACAAGACGTCACGAAAACCCCGTACGGAGGACCAGGCGCCTCCATCGGCTCTTGGGTCGGCTTGTTTTTCAGTGTGCCGCCGTACGTATTTACAAAGCGGCCAAAGAATTCTTTTTAACGCCAATCGTGCTCGGCACAATTCAATGCAAAGTGCTTCAGAAAACTGAAGCATTTTCCGCTCCAGTCCGTTTTGTTCGTACTCGATTATCTTCGCGCGTCGTCGTCCCTTTTGCACATCGCGCCACCCGCGCCCTCTAATGCTCACGCCGGTTTTGCGAAGGAAACGGAATCCGTGACAGTTTCCCGTTCCCCACACCCGGCTCGGTAGCCGGCTGCAGTGGAACACAACTGTCGCATTTGGAAAATTTAAATAATAAAAGGATTTACTTAGCCAACTTTTTCTGTTATGATTTCCTTATCGCGCTTCAGCTCCCTAGCTGCCCACACGTGTGCCCGTGGATCGCGTTTTCGATACTTATTCAAAGCCCCGGGAACGGCTGGTTTGGGTCGGGAAAGGCAAATTACACCGCGCGCGCACACAGAACATCTGCGAATCGGTGAGCCGTGTGATTGCGAGCGTGGGCTTTTTTTCTTCTCGTGCGTCTCTCCAGATCGTGGCAAAAGTTTTGAAGCACTTTAACGCCCGGGAAGCTGCGGCGGGTAAGCTCGAAATGAGCTTTGAAAGCAGCGCGGCCGAACAGTTGGAAAACAATTATTTCTTTCGAACTTCACTGCATCTGGGTGAACTGCAACCGGGAACCGGAAGGGGACGGCTATCAGTGGAAGCAGCAGTAAATAACTTATCACAGTATGCAAAAATATAAACGGGGCTCCAGTGGAATTGTGACTGAAAGCATGCATCGCACCGAGCAACGAGCGATTACGACATAAAATATTTAAACTAAAGATTGAATATCGTTATGCACCAATTAAGAAGATGGCATTACGGTAAAGCCTTGCGTCTCGAATTGTATGGGGAAAATTCATCGCAATAAACAAACTCCCCTCTTAAATGATAATGGCAGTAAATTTTTAATTCCTGCGATGATCGCTTTTCAACTTTTTTTTGCGTTTACACGCAATGCGATGCTGCTCGGCTCGTAATACGTTCCGAAAGGCAGCGCTACCATGCAGCCGACGAGCGTCCTCCATTGCATCCACGGCACCCCACCTCAAAACGGGCCGTGATTGGTAAATTTTCCTCCTGCTTTAAGCTAATAAATTATTTGCACACCTCTTCCCGTTTCTGCTACCGTACACACGGGGCACACGGGGCTCACGTGGTGGCGACCATGGTCGGCTTTCCGTCCCGGTTTCGCACGGTGGCTCAACCATTCTCTTTGTTTTCTGCTCCCTGTCCGCTTTGATGTGCACGAAGCCGATCGACGCTGACGGGAGCGTTTTGTTAGGCCCGCTGTTTGTATTGTTTCGCTGTGCCTGCGTCGCTGTGCTCTTCAACCGGTTTGAGGCCCGTTCGCACTTTCACGGGCGCAACAAGGTAAGGGGCAACAGGAAACCGGTTGACCGAGGGGGAAGCAGGGCACCCGACTGTTGAGTTGCTCAGCTGTGCGTTCAGCGACGGAGAGATTGAGCGAAGTTCCGCTTACTCTCGTGAAATCGGACGCCAGCGAGAGAGAAGCTTCCTTGGGGACCACTCACTTCGTACTCATCGGTGCGGCTGTGAGCACCAGCTACGGTGGGAAAAGGCTACTTCGTTCGCATTATATAACGTCTGTTTTGTCTGCGGTGCATACGGTTCGTTCTCTTCGGTCACAAACGGGGAGAGTCGTAGAAAAGCTTGTTTCATTCTGCAAAAGTTCATCGGTGGAACTTTTCCCGAGTGGTGTTCATTCCCGTGAGCGCTATTTACGCGGTGGTAGGAAAATATTCCTCGTCGAACACGTTAGTTTTTCGTTGGATTCTATTACAAATACTGTTTTCAGTTTAATTCGACTTTTCCCCAAACATAGCACTTTTGCAAGGTTGTATATTCCGATCTGTTATACAAAAGTAATTGTATGGCACGCTAGCCAAGCCGAGAAACTCTCGTATTACTTTTTGAAACCTTTGCAACCTTAGCGGAACGAAGATGGAAGCAACATAGATATAATTATTTAAATCGATCCAGTCATTTTAGCGAGCCGGTTGAAAAGGCACTTCATTTTCATATACAGTGGCTCAAACCCTAATCCGAGCATATAAAATTTGACACTTTTTTTTAAAATACGTGGTCAGTTTTTATGAGCCAAAATGTGGTCAGGAAGATTTCATTTCTTCAGTTTCTTTGTAAAGACCTTTTATTGATGCAAGTAGAAAAAAATCTTATTAAAAGACGGACACCCACCGACATTCTGGTTAGAGGACTCCAATATCCAATATTTTTTAGGCCAAAGAGAACAGTTAAACTTTCATTTTAATCTTCAATATTGCCCCTGATGACTATAGCTTCCGGACTTTACATGGTAGGAAATGCTGGAGTATTCTACGTTGAATTAAAGTACGAAGCACCGTTGGACATTGAAAAGGAAATAGGAAACCTTAATCTGAAAAGGCCAAAGCCATCAGACTTAGAATTAAACTCCAAAGAAAAAGATCTATAAAATCAGAAACTAGCCTCAAAATAAAGTCTTAGCTTACCACATTATATCCTAATATTCTAAACTTTATATTTTCTCTCCGCTGCCTCATAAAGCGTGAACGTCGTTGCGTGAAACACATTACTCACAGTTTGTCTAACTCGCGTAGTGGCGGCATATTTTGCGATTATGCTGCTGAATTTCGTTTTATTGATTTTTCCGCTCACTTGGGACGCATAGCGCCCGCCCCTAAAACGCACCGTGCCGGCCCATTTCGGAAGTGCATCCTCGCCCGGGCGTATATGCAAAGCAGTGCCGCACTTCTAGCGCACTCGAACAGCCCGTCCCAGCGGGCCCTGCCGGATTTTCAGCACAGCTGGCGGGAATTATCTTAATCTTCAAGACACGGTAGCTACATAAAGAGAACCCATTACTCAATCGAGATCATGACAGCGAAGTGCAAATGCGCTGCGTCGCCTTGCCACACCACTACAGGACGAACTCGAGCTGCTCCCCCTGCTTCTTGTGTGGTTTCATTTTTAACCGGAATAAATAAATTTCCGGTTCCTCGCCGAGGGCTGCTGCATTGCGTTAGTCGCCTCGAGCGCTGGGCGTTTCAGTGTGCGCTGCACTGTCACACACACACACACACACACACACACACACACCTGATCCGCACGGGACGCAGGACGAGCTTAACCTCGTTCCACCTGTAATCGCCATGGCCGCCGGAGAGGAAACGCCGGAACGGTAGAGCATGATTTATGCGGCTTAGTGAAAAACGAGCAATATTTTACGCACGGTAAGTCGTCCGGCATGCTGATGGGTTTATGGGTTCGGTGGTTGTGTATGTCTTCGCTGCACTCGACTTGTTGCAGCGAAGATACGCAAGGGGTACTTTCTTCACCTGGTGACGGTGGTGCAGAGTGTCATGTTTCCCCGGAGTGGAGTGTTTCGGGGCCGGAAGGCACTGCAACCTTTGCAAGTCGTGGCGCCGTTTCGAAGGGATTTTGTTTCACGTGTAGCGCATGTAGCGCAAGAAGCGTTTCGCAAAAAACGGGGCTATTTAAATTAGACCGTGAGTGAGAAGAAAAGGAAAAACAAGAATGTTCCGAACTACACCGACGTTTCCACACCGGTTTTGAGGGAAGATGTCAAAACAATCCTTCCGTTTTTTTAGAGTTTCACCCCAGAACGCATCAATGTTATTACAGGCTTTCTTGCGTCAGCTACAAGAAAATGCTCTCTGGTTTGGAAAATGGACAAATACGGCGGACACGCGCGGGAAAAAAAATGATCCAAACAGGAATCACTGCTCCCGACAGCTTCCCTGCCCCGGTGCCGCACACGACCGGGCGTGTGCTGTATCGGATAGTCGGATACCGCCGCCGAAAAGACCGCCACCGCCAGCGGCATGATATCAGGCGGAAAATGTGATGCAGAGATGAGTGAGGACACACAAAAACACAACAACAAAAACAAAAACCGAACCTGCCGGCGTGCTCGGGCAGCATCGGCGTAAGATTTTAAATCCCGTGCGCAGATGACAGGACATAAATCATTCCCGCACGGGAGGGGGAAGAGTGCGGTTGGCGGCGGATGCTTTCCAGCAAACAATTCGTTTTTGGCTGGCGTTTGTGCAAACAAACGCTCGCAGCAGATAAGAAACGCACGCAAGGATACGCAAGAAAGTGAAGGCAAGAAATAAGGAGGTCGTTGTGTCTGGGTGTGGGATTTTTTTTGTTTCTAAATACTCCTGATGCATTTTTTTTTACTGCTGCTACGTTAGTTTATAGGTTTGTTGTTGTTCTTTTCCTTCGAAAAAGCGATCGTGACTTGTGAAACAATATGTTATCAACTATTTGAAACTAATTTTATTTATTACGTTTTATGGAATCATCCAGTTTTGAATTAAATGGTACCTCTCACATGTTTTTTTTCAGTAAATTTGTAATAAAAATGGTTGTTTCATTAATTAGTGTACGGAATGGTTTTAGTTACATTAATTTCTTTTTATTTTCTTTAATAAAGAAATCAAAAGTTAAAAGTTTTAAAGTTTTAAAGTTTTATTTTCTTTTTCAACGACAATTTTCGTATCTCATTCAATTTCGTTAAATATCCAGCAAAGTAAGTCCTTTTGAATCATTCACCAGACATAGTAATCATTGACAAAATGTATCGTCCGGCAACCGTAACCTTGATAGAGTGGCGCCATCTATGGACAGGCTGCGTAACTTAAAAAACGTGATTGATTAGCAAATTTGACAGTTGTATTGTATATATACTTTTGTAATTCTTTAATTTGGAAAAACCACAAAAAATAATACAGTTGGATTATTATCTATTTTCTATTCAAGAGATATATTAAGCTGAATGGACAACACCGAAATTACACCGAATAAAAGCACCCGTTTTATTGGTTATATCCATCCGCCACGTATTCAAAGCCCCTCACAAACACAACCGCCGCCTGATAAATAATGCACAAAATTACGAATGACTAATCGCACCCAGCCAAACACTCCGTGGGCGAAGGTGCCCATGTGTGTAACAGCACCCAACCTGAAAGCGGCATAAATCATGCTGATCAGGCAGCCGCGGTGCCTGTCAGACACTGTAGAAAGAGTGTCTAAAACAAATGCAGGTAATGTCATTCGATACATTTGTCGTTCGATTAATAACCTATTCCGGCCGTCTGGCGTGGGAATGCATTAACGAAAATAAAAGATATCGATAATCGTGCCCATTTACGGTTTCCCACGAGCACCATCCGTTCTCGCTGGCATTCACAAATGACGTCATTCGGAAGGTGAATAAAGGAACCGTTTCCACCATTTGGGACACGAACAGAAACAGCACTTTGTTGCTGCGGTTCCCTTCTCGAGCACGGCACAAACAGCACAAAACTGAGCACGAAACATATTCTATTACGAAAAGTTTTATTGGTTACCAAGATATCTGTGTGTGCCTGTGGCACACAGCGATCCACCGACACGCAAACAAAACACACTTAACGTACATCCTTGGCACTAATGTCGATGGCGGAGCCGATGCACCACGCGTAAGCGTTCCGCTTCGCTGAAATGTCTCACACACAGCAAGAAGACGGCTCTTCTTTCGGCTCACAAGAAACTGATCATAGACACCCGGAGCGGTACACCCAGCGCCAATTTTACACTTCAACCGCATCCCGGGCGAACCTGCCGAGGCTGAGGCTGATACTTGGTTCTTGTCACAAGCCACAAAAACAAACACCCAATCTCACGCCCCAGCCCCCTTTCTCGCTGTTAGAATAGGTAGAGCCCCAATTGCCACAATAACGATATGCCGATATGCGAGAGCTACGCAGTGTGCGAGCTCGTTTTTCATATTCATGCCCGTGGCACCATATTTCTTTTCACGCAGCCGACGAGGAGGAAGACCGACACACCGGATCGGATCATCCCGTGCGGTAGTTTCGTAGGCCGTTTTTTCACCCCGCCCCGGTCGGTGCGTTGGGGCGGTGCCGTCGTCGTCGTTAGCAAGATGAAACTTCCCGGCCGTGGCGTTTGCCAACAGTGCGGCCATTTTCGTACATTCGAAAACCCCGTTGTTAATCTTATGCGTGTGGTGTGAAGCGTGTGGGGCGAAGTTCTGGTGGGAGTTTTTTTTTTCGCTTGTTCTCGGTTTCTCTTTCCGATGAGCATTGCTGTGTTTTGTTTGTACGTGGTATGTATTGTCCTCTGGGAGTGTTCGAGTGTGTGCGCGCGCGTGTGTGAGTGTTTGTGAAGAGGGGTGATATGATTCGGAGTGTATGACGGGTACCGATGGGAACATTTTACCCTCTGTCCCATATGGTCCCACGGGGCTGCATCTCGTTCGGCGCTGGGTTCTGTGCTGCGTCGGAGCAGGAAAACTCAATGAAGTGAGGTGGAACAAAGCAACAAAAAAAAAAACCAGAACCAAACCGACGCTCACATGACGCCCAACCCGTATCTGTCAGGAGCAGCCGAACAGAAACTAGTGTGTGTGTGTGGTTTTTCTTTCACGATGTCACAGCATGTTGACGTTCTCATGGTTTGTGTGATTCATGTTTTTTTTCTAGTTCTCGTTGTAGTTGTTGTGCTTGTTTGTTGCATGCTCCTTTGTAGCACTGAGTGTACCAGGGTTGCATATCATTTGGAAGTGTGCCCATACAGGTATGACACCGAGGGAGGAGGTTAAAAATAAAAAATGCACTCCGCACGAAGTGGTTCCGACGACGTTGGGTAGTTTTTTTTAATTTGTGCCGCCAGCCTGTTTTGAATTAAAAGTACTAAAAGGTCATGATGGCCAGCTGTCGCAATCCTTTTATGGGATTAAATATAAATTATCAATTTATGACGAGTGCCTGATGCCGCTGTCTTTGGTTTCATCTCCATCCTTCAAACGGTAATGCCGACAGACGGTTCAAATAAATGCTTATGGCAGGTTTTTTTTTCTTCACCCCAACTCATCCATGAGAACGCTAATGATGGCCCACCGTAGTATGATTACTTTGGCTTCTCTTGGTCCAACACGTCCGAATGGTTTGGTTCGTTTTGACCATTTCATCTCCGTCGCTAATGGATCCACACACTCCAGCAGTTACTTTTCTCCACAAAGCTCAGGCTCACCTTCTGCGTGAAGAAATGTATAAAAGCAGAAAAGTGCCTATTGGAGGATGATGGTCGCCGAAGAGAAAAAGGAAACCCGCACTGTTAATGGTTCCCCGGAATAAACAATTAACCGACCAGCAGAAAGTCATGCCGAACGAACGGTTCGAGTGTGGACGCGTCGCCCGACAAGGTGGAGAAAAAAATCCCGAACTGCGTTAAACGGATTAAGGAAGAGGGCCCAGAAAATAATCATCAAGCTACTTCCGCCGGATTACCCTGGACGAAGATGTCATTAAAGCAGGTTAAGTATCAAGACAAGAAGATAAAAAGAAAGAGAGGGAGATGGAGAGAGATGGAGAGAGAGGGCTCTCCAACTGACGGCAACGCCATTTGTCACCTGCTCCTGAAGGGCGGCAGTTTCGTGTTCTGCTGCGCACGAAGCGCTTATCTCGCAAGAATGTTAGATGTGGGCAACCTAACCTGCCCTGCAATCTGTCCGGTCCATCTTGCAGCGCATTTAAATCAATTAAGCTATCGATAATGCATCATATTAACTTCGAATCAACGGTGACAGGAGACAGCGCAATATCCACTTATCTCGTTATCCACTGAATATGAGTGTAATTAAATTTCCCACTCTCCTATCGGACAAATGCGCACACGCTATCAGGACCATTGATTTTCGTGAACAGTGCATATGATTCAGGTCGAGCCAAAACCACCGCGTGCTGCGGAGTGTGCTCATTAGCTGTTCGCTGAATGCTGTCCTTCCATTCGTCCCAGCTTAGCGCGTGGCGAGTGGCTTTTAATTGTACTAAAGACCATAATTTCCCCAAGAACACGTTGAGCGGTATTGATTGTTTCCCGGAGAACTTCGATCTCCTGTGGAATTCCTCGTTAATTGGAAGTTGCAAGATTCCCTGCGGTCGTATCTACGTATGCTGGCTTAATAGACGATAAGGTTTGGTCCGTTAAGACGTTTGCGTGTGTAAAATAAAGATCTGCAGAGTTCATTTGAATTTGAAGCAACAAAAATTACTTGACGAGCTCCTTTCGGTAGCAGACTATGCAGGACATTTTAATAAATTTGGAGTAAATCATAAATATCACCATCAGTTCCTCAAGACATGAACTCGGTAGAATAATCCAAACCTGGCTTTAAACCACTCTCAATTCATTTATGCACAGGATTAAGGACAAATGAATATACAGTTGTTACAGGAGAATATGATTCTTCGAAACAATTCTTTCTCGATGAAATAAATACAGTGTGCAGGTTGTGAACATTCCTGAGTTTTTATCACCATTTGTTGGTCCTACGAACCGGATCTGTTTGGCGATGATCAGTGTGCAATCCAATTAAGTGAAACTACATGCAACAGGTCATTTGCCAGAGCATTACTATGAAATTCATTCATTTAAATAGATGATTCATGGAAATATTTGTTTTCTGATCCGAATTCTGTTAGTTTAGATGGAATTCGAGTTAATTATAGAATTCTAGTTCAGTTACGCAAGAATTGAACTTGTTGGAATAAATGGAAACTGGGCGTTATTCATAATGAACTCATAATGAACAGGATGGAAGAGGACAAATTAATATACATTAACAGAAGGAAGATAGAAGATATTTTTCTATAAATTCATTTCATACATTACATACCTTTCTATACAGACTAGGTATAGCAAAAGTTCAGTAAATTTGAAATGGTATTTTAATAAAAAAAAAAATGGTTAAAAACGAATCTATCCAATTGTTCTTAGCAATACCATTGCTAAACACTATTTTCCAATGAAATCTTAAAAAGGGAATATATGTCCGGCACCCTACTTTATACACATGTGTGCAAATGTATGGAAAATGCATGAAATGTTTAAATCTCCCCCTTCCGTGCTGCCATTAATAAGCGATATGAGCGTAGCATAAACAATGACACGAGATAATTTTCGATTATGACGCCGCTGACCCCGGTGTGGATGAAAGAAAACTTCACGTACATGGTTCCACCGGAAACCTTACGCCCACTCCACCCACCTCCTACACCCCCTGACCCCACCAAAAGCGAAACGGGGCGTCGGGCACAGAGCGCACGTAAAAATATCACACGTATTTTATCCGGCTCACACATCATTATTTCGACCGCTTATTGCCGGACCTTAGCCATTGCCGGTGCGGAATTCATTCATTTTCGAGGGTTGTCTGTGGCTGTGTATTTTTTTTTCAACCAATCTCTTTTTTCTGTTTGCTTTTTTGCAGTTCAGGTCGGTTGCCCGACCCCGGCCCCGGGTGTCGAATGGGACGTTTCATAATTTTCATCACGTAACATATTGGTTTGGATGATTATGGTTTTTGCGCCCGGCTCCCGGCCACCGTGGCCGATGGTTCGTGCGGCGGATGCGAGTTGCCACGGAACTACGAATCTATGGTTTTCTACGCCAAAGTCGTAGCCTCCGGGCCGAAAGGATAATTCTCCAACCCGGTACACCGTTCTAGGAATGCTCATTGCAAACTTTGGGTTTCGGGCCGTATCTTCAAACGGAGGAAAAAGTTAGCGCCCGCGAAGGGAAGCATTAAAGGGAAGAGCAAGAAGCGCGCACACACACACACACACACACACACACACACACACACACACACACACACACACACACAGACACACACACACACACACATATACAGAATCATACCGCAAACATAAAACAGCAACTGGGGAGGAAGGAACTAACCGAAAATAAAAACAAGATAACCACAGTCATAGGCAAGCAGCGTGGCGCAACGAACGGGCCGGGAAAAAGGGGGCGGGGGTAGGGATGGGAGGCTGGGGGGAAAAGTTTACGCCAGCCAATTTCCTCTCGCGACCACCGCTCGATTGCGGTGGCGATGCGTTCGCCGAGTCGCTTCTTTAAAAGTTGGCCTACTGCTGCACATCATCCCCCGACGCCCGTCGCCAGGGATGAAAATATTTAATCGAAAGATAAAGGAAAAGTTTTGATCACGGTTCCCCGTCCCGGAGTCAGCACATTAAAAACGAATCGAATTTCGACGATGAAAGTGCTGTCGAAGCACTTTTTGTTCGTGTTGCGGGAAAAATTATTTTCGCCACCGCGTAGCACCCGCGCAACGGATTGGCTACTTAGGCGGGGGGGTGTGTGCGAGTGTTTTTTTTTCGGAATTTCAATTCCTGCGGCTGGTACCTGCGATTGCTGATGCCGCGGGACGGCGGGATTTTAATTATCCGTGGGTAGAATGCGGTCAAAAGGAGAGGCGAACAACCGTCATACCGAGGGGGGTGATAATGGAAGCCGTGAAATAAAATCATTAAACGAGGGATAGGGCAATGGGATCAGCGTTCGTGGAAATATCCTTCCCGTAGCTGTCATTTGAGTCTACGGGATCATACAAAGCGGTTCATATTACTGTGGACATCGAAACGAACTTTATATTTTGACGATATAGGAAAATGGTTCCGGCGCGTGCTTCTTTCGTCGGCGACGTTATATTGATTCATTTAAGCCCTGATTTTGAATCGTTATTGTTTTTAAAGCAATATAACCTCCTGCATATTAGATTTCCCTCGTTAGCTCTACTAATGAAAATAAGACAAAGATCTAAGGCATATCTCATTCCGACATGTCATCCGAAAAGTGAGTGACGGTGTGCTAGGCATTCAACTAGGTATTGTAAACTGTTAATCTCGAAGTTCTTGAATCAACTTCCTAATTTTTCCAGTGTTTTGCTTAAAAATCTTAAAACCGTTGCAGTCAACGTTCTCCTTGCCTCCTTTTGAAATAAAACAAAAACTCTATATTCCAACTAAATGTGCTCGGACCGAAAGTTTAGTCTTCAATTTAGCCGAACTGATTCAAAACAAACAAGGAAATTTAAACAAATAAGAAAAAACCTGTTGAATCCCTTCGAAAGATGGTTGGTGCCAAGAGTCATAATTTTATTTTGTAATTTATTTTTTATATGTCTGACCGTTACACGATTCGGATTTTTGCTTTACTCCCCTTAATAGTTTATAGAGCTGTGATTAGAAAGATGATTTTAAGATGGGTTTAACCCATGAAATTCCCAGTAAATAATGTTATCCAATAAAACGTTTAGTTAAACTCTTTCGAACACATATTTGTCTTTCCTTGACTATATGTATATTACAATATAGAAGGAGGGTTGAGAGACTCGTTGTGATTCATATCCGATATTCTTGACACGTTGGGGCCACAATGCGAACTCTCTGTAAAAGCTTTGAAAAATCAAAATGTTGCTGCTTAACATTCTAATTAATTATTTTATTTGAATTTATTTTAAATTTATGGTAAGCGTAAGCAGTTAATCATTTCAGTTTTTTCCCCACATTGTAATGATTGTGTCAAAGTGGAAGATACACACGACAAAAAAAACGCCACTTCAACACCTAAGCGGAGCGTGCTGTTTGCATTACAAGGGCAATTTAAATGCTCGGTGGCCACTTTGGGTCGCGTGCGCTTCGCAGGTAATTGCCCGGCGAGTGCCATGATGCTGGCTATTAAGATTGAATTTATACGGATGCATTAGCTGACTAGTTTTTCACCACAATAAAGATAATCGTCGACCCCTCCAGTCCCCGGTTCGCGCCCCGCGTGCAACGTTGTAAAGTTACCACCCGAGATAGGACCGGGGACCCGGGGACCCAGCCGGTCGCATGCCGTTTCGCAAGCAATTTGTCAACTTAATATTATTTTATCGCTAAACTTTCGATAATTAAGCTGCATAATATGAGATAATTCGTTGCCGTAATGAGTTTCTGCTCGGTCGCCCACCCCGGTCGGCCGGGAAGGTGGCTCGAATTCGGCCCCGTATCTATTCCGCGTGATCCATTCGGATCCGTGCACGGTCCCTCGGCAGGACCTCCGGAGACCTTACGCAACGGGGGTGCGCGGGCGGCCCCGGCCTAGTCGTAAAATCCCTTTCGGGTACGAAATTATACTCGGCATTATGCAGATTTAATTACCCCGAAACCCGGTCGTCCTTTTTCGGCCGCATCACATCATCGGCGTGTTTGTGGAGGTGCGCGCCCGTGTGTGTGTGTTCATGAGGCAATTGTGTCTATCGTTGCGTGGGTTTAGCGCTGATCGTTGGTCCATATCCAGTCACGGACTTTAGCAATAAGACGCCACGCACTCTGCCCGGTAGCTGACCCGACTCCCCCTGGGCTTACGGTGTAGGTAACTTTCGGGACCGGTCGGTTAATTGTTCTTCCGAGGAAAGCGGCCACCGCGGAAGGATCTTTACACCCTTGTCTTAGCGCTCTTGGCCGTGGCGCTGCATTGTTTCCCGGGCATTGTTATCTTGGTGGATTACAATTTCGCAATAATTTGCCCTGCTACACACGGCCGGGAGGCCCAGAAGAACTGGGCCGATGGCGATGGGACCCACTGCAAACACTCCAAAGCTGATTTATGCATCTAATTTTAATTTCCCACTGACGTCATCCCTGTCCGAACCCCCCATCCATCGAGGTGTGTGTGTGTGTGGGTGTGCGTTACTTCCGAAAGGTCAATCAATCCGAACTGGACGACGCTGGGACGACCATTCCACCAGCATAGATACGCCAAAATCATGCCCGGGGCAAGTAAAAGTTTGTGGAAAAGTAATCTCGCTACGAAATTCAATTCATTACGGGTTGGCTTTGTTTGGGTCGGACGAAAACTAGTGCAGCTTAAATAAATAGAGCTGAAAATATAGTCCTCCGCTGGACACTAAACTCGTGGGAGTGGAAGTTTACTTGCTCCCCCACCCGGCCATGTGCAGAACCGGCTGAGAGCATGGCGAAGTGAGGAGCCCGAATCTAATTTGATCATATTCACTCATTCATATGCATTGGGAAAATTTTTAATCCGATTAAAGCCTTTTGCAGCCAGCTCGGTACGATCTGCTTCGGGCACACACACACACACACACACGCCACGGCACGAACAATATCACAGATCCCTTCCACCTTCCCGATCTCCCTTTCCTCCGCACCGGGACGGCCTACCAGTTGCCAGTAGTGTGCGTTTGTTGGTTTGCCGCTGCTGCTGCCGCTCCGGAGAAATGGAAATGGCCCTGGCCAGGGCCGGAGCGGGAGCGAGCATCGATGGTCGCAGCTGATGAAACGGTTTTCGGACACTATTATCATCCCTTCTGGTAGGAAGCCAGCCCGGCGTGCAAGCTGAAAGCTGATTATTGGACCTTCCAGGAAGAACGCTGAAACACAACGACGTGGGATGGTGGGGTAGCAACAACAAAAAAAAAACACCAACACATCCCTCTGCCCCATAATGAATTCCACATGGTGGACTAATTTTTGTCTACAGGTTTGCCCGTTGCGGGCAAGTGAACGCAGGATTTGCGCAATAGGGCAAAGGAAGCATTTCTGCACATTAGAAGCGGTTTCATTAAGGTAAGTGAATATATACCATGGCTATTTGAATATTCAATGCCGCCTGGTTGGCTGTGGACAGCAGGAAGATTCGACTACATAATGATCTTACGGAAATGTATGCAACAACAATTGATATTTGATATTTTAATTGTTTCGTACAAGATATGTCTGTGCCTCTTAAAAAAACCATTGGAAAACAAACCATAACTGCCACAAATCCTCTTTGATAACATCAGAAGGCAAAAGCAAATTATTCAAAACTTAGGAAAATAGCCAAGGAAAATTAAACCAACTACCTTCTGACCAAACGCTTTAATTGCTGAGTTCGAATAGAAATGTTAAAAGAGAAAGTGCTTGCCGTTCCATTGATCTGCTTTCAGTGGAAACGGCGCTGGTCTGCAGAATCGGTACAAAACTCCCATGTGGCCCATTCCACTTAGCAAGAACTTTCAGACTATGATGGGATAACATTGTCTAGTGTGTCGTTTGACGGTAGATATTTCCACGTAGGTCGTTACGTTGCACAGAAAGATATGTCACATAAACAATTTCTTCGAATTGTAAGCATTGCCTCATAACTTTCACAATTTCCCAGCAGAACTGCAATGGAAAATTATTTGGAAAACTATAATAAATTGAGTCGAAAGTTGTATGTTGTGTTGATAAACATATAAATAGATAATACATTCGAAGAACATAAATAGGAATATTTAAGAACACCAGTCGCCAACACCGTTACGACATTGTGGACAAATAGAAGCTAGAACTCAACTACACAATTTAAAAAAATGGATGGCAACTATGAATTGTTGAAAAAGCTTAGTTTACAGTACGAGAAAACATTGAAAATTCCGATGTATGTTCGGTTATGTTATATCAGAGTATATACAATAACGAGTATACGCAATAACATAGTAAAACGCAATCTTGCCTAAACGATGTTTAGTCATAATCGACTCTAGCAGATATTTTGCGAATAGGATACACATACCAAATTATTATATTTAAATAAAACATTTTGTAGATCCACGATTTACGTAGGTTTTTTATGTAGATTAGAGCAACAGTGTTTTCATATACTACATTTATCTGAATTATTCCCACAGCGCAGCTATTGTATTGCTAATACTCTTGAGAAACTTTCCTGCTGCGGGCAAGTCTTTATTTCAACGTATTTCTCTTAGGACACGATGACGATATGATGATGAAATTCTACAACAAATCGTTTGAAGTGTTTGTTTATTTTTATGTTTGAGAATTTTCCATTTTTTATCATCATTATCAACCAGTACCTGGCTAGGTAACTTGTTCTTGTAGTTCTTGTATGCTCGTATTGGTTTTGGCTGCCTATCTTCCGTATTTCCCAACAACTTTCTCACTTAATTATTATTTCAATATGATGTTCTGAAGCACATCCATGGAATGAAATTATTTCAGCTTGCAATAATTACTCAACAAGACTGTGGCAACACATTTGCACCACCACGCTGCTCCAGGCATCGGTTTGTTATTGTGCAGCGTGGAACACGAAATAATCTACGCCGTGCATGCATACATTAAAAGCGCATTCTTCCCGGCACGGTAATGAGCTCGCAATAACGAGACACCGTGTATGTGTGTGTGTGTGTGTTGCTGCGGAAGATGTTTATTGGTTTAACCGATAATACCTCCTTTGCCGAGAGCGCCGCCATTCACCGCACAATGTAGGCGCGTCTTATCGGTCGCCTTTGTGTGGCGGCAAGCAGGATCTATTGATGCAGCGTGCATGATGACGAGAGTGGATTAACATTGACGCATCGTGCCGGCCCCGGCCTAGGCCGCTGGTGCTGATCGACGATGCATTAACGAAACCTTGAGCCGGCTTAGCGATATTTGATTAAGGCGCGCGATGCACCCAAACGGGAAAGCCTTCGGAGAAGGGCGACGGCGAACAAAAGCGGGAAAATTAATAACACACTGCACCGGTGCCGGTGTACTACACGCGATGGAAGGGAAATATGTTGCGACCGTGCTGCACGCGGGCGGTCTGTTTGATCACCGTGCATGTCGTGGTGCGTTGATGAGATTGGGACAAAAAAGGGCACTTCCGAGGATAGTAGCCAGAGTGTTGCAAACATTCTGTTCCATATTGGATACGCAATATGCATGTCATAAGAAACTAGTTTAATTCGGAGAAGTGAGCAGCACCTTCTAGATACGCAAAGACGGTTTAGGACTGAAGAAACTTTGGAAACCTGGTAAAACCGGTAATCATTTTGAAAAACTATACCGAATGAAAAGGGTGATGAAAATTAACAGAAAGTTGCACTATCTATCGCTAGCGGAACATACAGAATTGTAATTAGTACCCTGGAAAAATTAAATCCCGGGTATGGTTTGTGATAAGAACTTGCGTAGCTGGTTTTTGGAGGAGTTTTGGGAATTTATTCACATCCCGACAACGTCCAAGCTGTTGAATCCCTGTAAGGTCCCTAGCGAGTAAACAGTGAGGGACAGACTGGCTCGCACTCCGGTTTATTTTTGAAACCTGGTACAGTTTTCAGCTCTTCCTACAAGTCTTTTTTTTGCGCCACGTGATAGGACGTACCCGAACACGATGTTTGAAATCAATCTCATATTGTCCGCTGCTGACAACACTGCCAAAACTTGGCGATATTTCATGAAAGCGCACGCTTCACCCAAACGGGAAAGCCTTCGGAAAGTGGCGACGATGAACAAAAGCGCGAGACTCAATAACACGATGGGCCGGTGCCGGTGTACTACACGCGATGGAAGGGAAATATGTTGCGACCGTGCTGCACGCGGGCTGTTTGTTAGATCACATGTCGTTGTGCGTTGATGAGATTGAGACAAAAATGGCACTGTCAAAAACGATGACCGGAGTGTCGCAAACAGTGTTTGAAATCAATCTCTTGAAGCTGCTGCTCCACTGCTGCTGCAGCTGGCCAAGGTAGCGTCTTCATTTACAGCAGAAAGAGCTAGAGCCAGAAAATATCGGAGTTCGGTGGCCTGCGTGCATGTGGGAGCGTACCAGGAAATGTGAATCCTCAATCTGGTATGGTAACGCAAGGAAAATATTGCGTCTTGTCCAACACAAATATTCAACTTCAAGAAAATGGATGTATTTAAACTGCGTAAGTTTTTGTTAGAAGCTGATTGGAGCATGTTCCATGAAGCAGCCTCACTCGATGACGCTCTATCTTCCTTCAATGCAATCGTCACTTCAGCCTTTCCTTCTTGTTGTCCTATCCTCAAACCACCTCTTCGCCCTCCGTGGTCCAATAGAACATGGCACTGTTTAAAGAAAGACAAAAAACGAGCACAGCGAGTTTTACGCCGTTCCCACTCATATTTC
>KB672868.1:3686114-3727382 GCA_000349145.1 Anopheles dirus | reverse complement strand
TTGACTATAACTGTACTCTTCCCGTTTTCCGTTCTCGTCTCCGTCACTCCCGTTAACCTATCCCATCGCGTCTTTCGTGTGTTAGGTATTAGGTACTAGTCATGTAAGCATATTTGTATTTTAGTTTTAAGTTACATTATTGAGCCTCAATGGCAGATAACTTGCTAAATAAATGAAATGAAATGAAATGAAATGAAACACGTGTACGTGGCACCACATCCGGCTGCAGCATGCCTGATGCTTCGGTAATTTCCGGTATCAGCGTTTTGCACACGGCACGTTACTACAATGTGGCGGGCTTCGTAGACGCAACCTAATCCACCGGAAAACCGACAATCGATAAGTAATGCCAATCAGCAGCTAAAATCTGTAACTCCTTCCCGGCAGCCGGACACACCGAACCGTTTCATTCAATGTGCGAAACGGTGTGGGCTTATTTGAACCAGTCTAAATTAAGGGCGAACAAAACTGGTCGTGTAGAAATTTCCAAATAATTGACCAATACCCGAGGGCCAAAAACAAACAGGAATTATCGCTCACGATAAAAGAATGGAGCACCCTTAGCGAGATGTAATGAACATAAGCGTTCGAACGGTTAATAGTGACGGATAAATATTTTCGTGCCTATATCCCTCCCCCTATAAAAAGTATCAAACCTATGAACGAATAGAACGAAAACCCAATCCACCTATCGCTGACGGTACCTCTTTCATATCCCATTCCACCTTCGGCAGCCGAGAAATGGGAACCTTTCTGCAATCGCCCGCCAGAAAACCCATTGCGTCCCCGCCGTCCATTTACGGCGCTCATTCGCATCCAATCTGCTGCCAGGTACCAATAAATGGAACGATAGTCAAACAAGCCACTTCAGAAGTCGATAGAATCGGACGAACAAACGGCCGCTCGAGTGGGAGAATCCCTCTGAGGGTGGTCGAGCGAGGGGGGTGGGAAGGGGGGGGGGGGGGGCGCGGCCGGATACTCGAGCTGCGATAATTTCACCCATCTTTCGACAGATTTCCTTCGGGAGGCACAACGCAAACAAATCGTAAACGGAAGCAAACCAATTTCGCATTCGGGGCTTTCGATTGCACCCGATTGGCCCGCCGGGCACGGACGCGCGTTTTTATTTACTGCTCCTCCGCTGCTGCTGCAGCCGGAAGTGTTCCCGACGTTGTGTGTGAGAGAGAGAGAGAAAGAGAGAAGAAAAAACAAACTTTCAAATAGAACGAAAAGTTTTGCGACTGCGGCTCGAAACTGTTGTAAAAATAAATATTTATAAGCACCGGCACGCCGCAGCCCGTTTCCCGTCCGAGTGAAATCGTAAACAACGTAGCTATTGAAATTTGACACTGGAAACGCGTACGGTGGACCGTTCCCGAAGCGGTGGATGAAAAGTTCAATAACATGTTTTAAACATGAGATTCAACTGAAGATAGAACATTGCGTGAAGTGAAATCAAATTACTTTCGTCGCCGAAAAACTCCACATCTACTGCTGGCCTCTGCCAGCAGCTCCGTTTGCTCCGAGGCACATGAAACAAGCGGCGACCGAAGTTCACTGTAACTACATTTCCCTCTTCATGCGAATATAATCACTTCAGGCATCGGTGCCACTAAATTTGATGCATGACATCGTGGGACAAGAAAGTGACAAAAAAAAAACAACAAACAAACACATCTTCTCGAATGGAAGTGATCCTTCTCCACATTCCGCCTTTGCAGCTCGTGTTGCGTACTGCCGGCTCTTGCCGGTGTCGCCGACGCCTGCGAACTCTAATCAAAAATAGCTTAGACTCTGGTACGAAAATCAACACCAGCAAAAACAGATAATGGAAAATGCAAAACAGCTTCCGCGCAGGCGGTAACGGATTCAAGGATTTAGGATCTTGAGTATCGTTTTGTGTTTTTTTTTTGTTTCGTTGGTCGATTCAGCTAAAGCTCTAGTCTTTTTTTTGTTCTTTCGAGCAAAGCACACTTTGGAATTGGTTCGAATTTTGCCCGAGAATGACTGGAGACGAATTAGAGCACACTGGCAGATGATGTACTCGGTCAGATGACATCCTACCGGCCACAATCTGATGGATCAAACGTGCAGATAAACTGTACCGAGCTGTGACGATTCGATTGGCGGACGCCTACTGCAAAATGGAACAAGCTGTTCCGTATTCTTCGAAAGGCGTAACTTTTCAATCTCTTATCCAATTAGATGTTTCTGCCATCCTTACTATTACAAAATAACATTGGTTTTTCTTAGATTTGAAAACATTTAGAGAAAGATACAATTGGTTGCGATAAAAACGAGCAGGTCCTTAGATGCGACGTCACAAAAAAAAAGGTTTTGAAGATCTTTTAACAAATCATTACAGTAATACAGGGATTTCCATCAAGCTCTTCCTATCGTTAAAGTTGCAAAAAATAATCTGATTGAGAGATATTGATGAGATTTGTTTTGTTGTTTGTGTGGCTGGCCTGGTTTGGTATGGAATATTGCTTCGTTAAAATGGCTACCTCTGTTTCCCTTAGTTGATTGTAACACGTATTTCGTTGCTGTTCAAGAGGTGTTTTATTCTACTTAAACAAATGAAAGTGTTTCACAAGAAGCTTTTTAGAACATGATTTTTGTTTTCCTTTTCATTGAATTCCTTTGCATAAAACCAATTAAATAATGCTTCATTATCTATTTGCATTATCAACTTCAATTCATCCGCAAATATTGCGTACACCAACAGTTCAATCCACTCCAATCAGTTTGGGTTATTCTAGTAGTTTTTAGTATTGTGTAGTTATATTACTTGAATTCATCATGTATTCTGGTTTGTTCTGTCTAAAACCACAAGTATAAAAATTACAATCTTTTGTTCTCTTCTAAGCTTTTTGAAATAATCTTATTATTTTGCAAACCATTATGTCATTTAGTTTTCGTGTTCTTAACCTTCAAAAGTTGTGTTTGTTCTTCTAGAAACAGAATTGAATAAACAAAATAATTTTTAAATAGTATAATACAAAATGATGGTGACAATCTTTGTTATCAAAATAAATTTTGGAAATGAAATGTTAATAAAATTCATATTTATACATCCAAATATGTTTTTTTCTATATCTTTATCTCAAAATAAATCAATAAATCATATAAGTCATTAGGAGATTAAACCATAAAAGATCTAAATGCACATTACTTCATACAAATAGGCTCTGGTTACATGAATATACGATGTCGTTCTATAAATGGATTGGTTACATCATCCAATCTGAAAACAAATTCGAATTTAATATATAAATTCAAGTGACTGAAAATCTAATAAAATTTGTATCAAAACATGTAACGTGTCTAACAACGGAACAGATAAATTATAATTGCAACGAGCAGCTTAATGTAGCGAAGCGCCCATGTCTGCGTACATCCTTCTCGAATGAGCCTTTTTTGGAAACCTGAACGTACAGGAAAAGCCACCAACAGCAGCTTACCAGACCCGTCGCTTGCAAACAAAACTCTGCCTAGCGTCAAGCTCGCGCTGGAACAAACAACAGAACAAGTAAAAACACCCGCTTGGAGAGCGTTTTCGTCCGGCAGCTTCGGCAAAGGATGCTGAACATATTTTCCAAAACACCTGCCCTCGACACCTACCGTACGAAGCGAGCACTAAAGACGACACGAGTTAGACGATTCGACTCGCCATTTTTGGTACGCTGACACACACACACACGCACACACACAGGCAGAAACAGGCTATTTGCACCTGTACGAGTCACCAAAGCAGCGCCTCCTCAGCGAGCAGCAGCAGCAGCGAGAATAAATCAACCCCCAAAAATTTCAACACCAACTCCTGGCTGGCATAACGTTGGCTGGCCGAAGCGGGTCTGTTTCGGTGCCCTCACACCCGGAGACACAAAACAATACCGTCGGCGAGCGCAAGCACGGACGGGCGGGAGGCCCCAGTTGCATGCATCCCACCGGCAAATTGGTGGGAAAACTTTTCACATCCGTTCGTGGCGAGGAAACCGATGGAGGGTGCGCTGGCGAAGAAAGTTGCGCGAGCCCGCGCCATCGTTGCCCCCGGTTCGGTCGTTTGCGGTTTGCCCCGGTCTTGAAACTTTCCGATGTACTGGCCCTACCGCCACCCACGAGGCATGCCGTCTGCTGACGCACCGTCCGATCACCGGCAGCGCCGTTTTGCCCGGCGCAAGATCGCCCCGGTGCGGTGGTGAGCGAGAATCAATTTGTTCGCGCTGCTGGTGAGGCTGCTGCAACAGCATGTTCGTTTTTATCGCCGCTCGATTTATGGCTCTTTCATCATCGAAACGACGTAAAACGATAGGCTGCCTCGATTGGGAAGGGCGGCGAAGTCGCGCGAAGATAGCACATCGGACGCAAAAAAAAAAGAACGAAACGAAGTTACTGCTTGGCCGGTGCACGTGGCGTTTTTTCGTACTTTCTCACGAACTGCCTCTTCCGGCACGGGCAATGCGGATAAAATATTAAACGGATATCCGGATGGTGTGTGATGTACGCGCGCTCCCGCCCGCGGGCACTTTTGAACCACCGTCAATTTAGTTTTGCACAACTTTTCCAACCGATGATTATTGACATCGGCCGGGGAGGAGTTGTTGGGTCGAGTAAATAACTCACAGCATTGCTTAAACACGGCTAAAGATCGCGGAGTGCGTCGAAAATGTTCTAAAGAACGGCTGGCTTTGGAGTCTGTTTGCTTCGAACAAATTTTCAAATGACAATAACTCGTTTTTTTTTCTTCAATAAGCCACCAAACCGAAAGCCGGAATATAAAGCTGAATAAAGCTTCCTTACGTGCCGTCGAACTCAGTCAGCGGTTCCCCTGTCCTTGAGCCCTACTATCTTTCCCCATTAAGCACGTGGTAATGTGTTCTTAACCTTCCCCTTCCATTTTGACTCTCCCGGTGTGTGTGTGTGTGTGATGGACCCCTTTTCACGATAATTGCAAATGGCACTTGCCGGGTGCATAAAAATGCACTAAAGATTATGACAACAGTCGATCACGTGCGCGCGATAAGGAGCGCCCGAAATCTGGTTGGCCCAATAGAAACGCCCGATAAATGAGCCCGATTTCGCATAACGATATCGTCCATTACGTTTAATTTCACTCTCTGTCGGAGGCTGCAGTCGGGCAAAGAACGGAAGCACGCTTCCTCAGTGCAGTGGGCGAAATGCAGTCCGAAAACTTCGCGTTCTCTCTCTCTATTTTCGGTGGCCGGATGAGCGCCCGGGATGCAGACTCCGTTTCGACCACAGCAATTAACTGTTATGATACGTCGTTGTGCTTGGCTGCGAAAGGACTGCTGCTCGTTGCGCACGAAGCGAAGATTGCATTTAGGTAATCTAACCTCCCCTCAAGAAGGTTCGGTATAATCGTTTCCGTTGGGTAGAGCATGAAAAGTAGAGAGTACAAACACATTCTTTTATTGTCCTGTCTTCACCCAGGGCGGAACTATTAAGGAAATGAACACGGATGCAGATCTTGGATGGAATGTTATACCTCCAAATTAGGATGAAATATGCACGGTAAAATAATAAATTCCATTTATTATTGTGCTCAATTCGTCGAAAACCTAAGGGGGTTGTCGAAAACCCGTACTACACCGGACATGCCATTGTTTGATTTTAATGCAGGGTCCACCGCAAGCACACGGTTGCATTATTTTACTGGCAGTACGTAAATATTGCTACGGGTTTGCGCAATACGGCACAACTACACCGAAAATAACACAAGTTTTTATTTACCTTGGTATGCATACGTCGCATGGCACCACTCATGCCACAAATCATATTCAACATTTGTCCATCAAAACAAAACGATGAACAAATACACAATTCAATTACGTGATTTGAATTCATATTATTTGTTTTGCATGCGAATATTTGAGTATGGGTTTTTCTTGTTGCCCACCATCCACCGTACATCAACCGTTTGAAATGACCGTCGTTATTGTTCGGGTGCGTTAATTGATGTACGCCTGGAACGTCCAGCACATACCAAAGACCGGTGCCGACCGGTGCTGAAGATTTACAGCACCGAACGCGGTGCTAAAGATCGGAATCCAAAATCAAAATAATGCAATCACTAGCATTACTGATTGTTGTTAAATCAATTCGCCCACTCCGCTGCTTACCAGTCACGTGCGGGCCGTTGCAGTCGATTGTTGGAATATCGTTAGGCCGTACCAGCCCGGAGCAGTCGCCCTGCCGGCAGTCGCGGCCCTTCCCCGTGGTTCGTTCGAGCGCGCCACTTACATATCCATACGAAACTATTTTGCAATCAACGTGCGGCGCAGCGAAAGCCAAACACCAGCACCGACCGGTGCCGGCCGGGAGCGTCGGTGCCGGCATACACGGCACGTGCGCTTACGCCACTTTCTGTGGCGGACGTGCTGGAATTTAGAATCCGGAAGTGTGCTAACTTACTGCCCCGGCCACGGGGAAAACCTAGGTGTGATTGCCCGACAGGGAGTTGATAATAGATGAAGAGATTGCAATAGCGTGGGCGTTTGGGAGTTTCTCCATATCATAGTGCCTTCTCCATATCTTTCACATTCGAACTGCCCCTTTGTAGTTGGCAGCAACTACCGGCGAGGAGGGCCATCTGCGTGTGTAAATGCAGGCAGGAATTGCGAATGGTATCACAGCTTTTGGTCATTTTCGCATTACAAACTTTGGTAGGTTAAACATCTCCTCAACACTCTAAAGACCGTGTTTTAGGCTGTATCTATTTCGAATGGAAGATTTTATTTGACATAAGATGTATAAGAATATAGGATAAAAGGATATTTTATAGATATTTGAACAGATTTGTCAGATTATTGAATTTTCCAGTTTGCAGGACATTTTAAAGTTTTAAATTTTGGGTTTAATCGTAAAGTGAGTGTAAATGTATTTTTACATTTTTGTTATAAAGTTATAAGAACACAAAACTCGATCAACGGTAACGAAACAATGTTCAGTTAAGAGAAGACAATAGATTGTATCCAGTATGATTTTGTCTATGCCTACACTTTTTTGATATTTTTTTTCATTAAGAATCGCGAAGGTTTTTCGAGTCTTCTGGAAGCTCATCAAATTTTCATACATTGAAGTTTTGAATCGTTTCATGATTCAGAGAGGCCAGAAGCAAACCCATGTTTCCGCTGTTATGTTGAAGATTTATAGGGATTTATCTTCTTTCCATTTTTTTGTGATTTATGAACTCTAAGCAAGCATCTGTTCTACGATTGGGGACGATGCCCTAAAGCTGTATCATTTGAAAATTTGATAAAGACTGTCCATAAAATCTGCTGGCAAATAAAAAATCCGAAAAATTAATATAAATCGTAAATCATAAATCATAAAAAGACGTATTTTTTAACCACTCCAACTTAATGGAATATATATTTTATCAATCTTTTCGTTTTATTTGGAAAAAGGCGGTCCTATGCGTATACTATGGACGATGCAACTGTGCGTTGTTCTCTACCAACTAAAAGATGATGCCATTTATTGCACCCGTGAAAATTATTTCTCATTCAAATTCAAATTCAATCGCGAATACCGCTCATAAATAGAGCTAAAAGTTCTTTTGGTTTGAGTTATTTCTTCTGGAGGTGTTTTTCCCCCTTCTGTCCCACAATGAACCCACAGAAACAACATCCGTCTCAGAGGTTCTTGCAAAAAAAACACGACTTCTTGCGTACTTCCAGGAAGGAACACGGATAAGACATCCATCGCAAAGATTAACACAACAAAGCTCTTCGTGGTTGTCCAGAAATAGACGGTCATCTATCGTTGAATCGTGCTCAAAGAGTGTCTTTTCAAATGTCCTTTGAATGGTTCAATTTCCTGTTTGGGGGAAAAAAAACCCCCAACATGGCTGAATCAGACGGCCAGCCAATTCTAAAAATAATCTATTTGACAGGCTTGCATGGAACGGCGGACTATGATGAATCGAGTCGCTGCCGCCGCTTCGTTGGGAGTCCGAAGTCGACGAAGTTCTTCATGACAAGTGGCACCGTGGGAAGAGGTGGGGAGCCCAGCTGTAAAGACATATCGGCTTCACCTCTAACCCAACGCTCGACGCTGCGATGAGCTGTAGAACAAATAAATTTACCGAAACACACAGAGACAACGCACAGAGACAGCAGCAAACGGTCGTTCGGGCCATGTTTTGCACGATCCCGCTGCCAGGCTAATACATTCATACCGTACAGGAGGTCATAAAAATCCAACCAGAAATGGGTGCCGGCGACGCCTTCACACATGTGCCGGAGTGTAAAGTCGCACGGCTTGCACCACGCGCCCGGTGCTTCCGTTGGCGCGATACGTTCGTTGCAAGCGAACCCGAGGTTGCAACGGAACGACCGACACACACACACACACACACACTCACAAACTCCACCACCTGTGCCACGGAACAACCGCAACGCCACGACGATCGAACGGGGAATATTTTACTTTCGCGCGCTTTGACATAAAGACACGAACACGTTCTTTACGACGTTCCGCCGCTGGTACTGGAGCACGTTGCCGCCATGACCTTGTCGCACCTGGGCCGGTCGCCATTCTTGTGCGCACGGCAGACATTTTCGAAGCATAAAATTTTACACCACACCGAGATGATGGTGGCTCGGTGGCTCGGTCGTATTTCTGCATTATCCGGCCGATAAAATCATGCCGTTCCGTTTTGTTTGCCGACCTGCCCGCCGCTGATTGGAAGGGATCCGGGACCCTTTCGGTGGTAATTTTGGTCGATGCGTGGAAGCACCCATTTCCCAGGACGCTCGTCTTGTGTCGGAAGGGAAGGGGGCAAGGTGCTTGCGATAAGAATAGCATTAATGATAGGCGGCTCAATTGACGAGCGCGCAGTTTAACGATGAGCGCGGTGGTGATGATGGAACGGTGGAGGATCGTTTGATGCGTTTGCGACGGTTTTGGAAGGACGTGAAATGTCGCCATGTGTTTGGCTATCGGGTGTTGAGAATGAATTGATATCGAACCGATCCATGACGAAGAGAGAAAGAGAGAGAGAGAGAGACAGTGAGCGATAATGGAATATGAGTTTGTCTAGATGAATTCCATAATTTTATTATGGGATAATCTGCTACACAATGGAATGTCTTCAAACTTCTTTCATTCCACAGAGTCTGTAGATACTTTTTCTTATTAGGGGTAAAGTTTTTGATTGCTTTAAGATAATCTTACCACAACTCCTTTCGACAATTTCTTGGCCAATATTCAATCAAGAAAATGCAAAATCAATTCTATGCACTACTTCCACAAGTCCAGCTATGACCCCTTTATTAAGCTCATCGGAAAGAGAGTGGAAAAGCTCATCGACGGGGAAAAAAAACTTCATCCGGCTTACAAATTGCTTCGGATGCTGCTGCACACAATTCCCATCCCGTTCCCGGTCAATCAATCGGACGGCAGCGGCGCCGGGAGCGAGGAGACGATCGGCCAGCCACTGTTTTAAATTGCAAATCCACAATCAGATCGCTTCATCCAAATGCACTCGTCAATGCGAGATTTCATTTCAATCTCCGCGGTGATGAGAGGAACAAACGCACACAACAAACGAGAAGCGAGCGAGCGAGCGAGCGAGCAAGAAGAGAGGAAGCCGGCCGTCGAATAACTTTCCGCCTTTTCGTTCGCATTCCTCCCTCCGCTCTTTAAATATCCTTCCAATCACTGGCAGGATCAACAGCATGCAAAACGTGCTCACGTTTCACATGCACGAGCACGTCCAACTGCACGGCGGCCCCGGGTGGCCCTCGCGCGGCAAAATGATATTCGCCCGGCGCGAATGCAAATGGTTGTGTTAAAAGGATCAACCCGTTTCAAATCCTCGTCAGAGCCCTGTCAAAGCCGAGCGAACCGAACCGGGTTGGGTGCGGCCACGGAACAGCTTACGCGACGCGTTTTGTTCGCCGTTCCCGTGCCGCTGGCGGCATTTCGCTACGATCGGAGCGGACGTTTTATCACTTTGAAGCAGTTGAAGCCGCTCGTATTGGATTCGGGGAGGGGGGGGGGAGGGGGGCAAAGATGGCAAAGGATAAGGTGCACATTCAGTAATCAGTTGGAGCTGGCATAAGTGGAAAAGTTGGCAACGTTTAAGCTTGTAAAATGTTTTAAACATTTATTTACTGGAACTTTCGTCGCTCGGGTGTTTTAAAATACGTTAGCAACGGGTGATTACATTTAACATGGAAAAAGCTCATAGGTACTTTGCTGTTGCGTTTTGGAGTAGCTGAAGGGTTGTTTGCCAGTATATGATGACATTTCTTCTAACCATTTCTATTAGTTGTTCCTAAAATCTAAAATTATATTTGATCATTTCTGTAGTTCTTTATAACTTTAAAAGTGGTTCAATATTTAAATTTTTTTAATATTTTATAAAAATTAGTTTTTTATATAACTCACATATTCTACATAATAGTTAATTACTATGCTACGATTGCCATAGAAGTCATCCATCATTCGTTGTTTTAAATGCTAAGCTTACTTAAGCGTTTTACATTGCCATCCCTTATTTTAAGCTTTCATGTCAATAAATGTCTTTATATAAAAAAACTATATTCCTCTTTCGAATTGCTTTCATCAACCTTTGGTCCAGCCTTTTTGGGGCACTCGTTTTTAATATAACACAAACTGTCGCAAAAGTACTGCTTTGAGCTACATTTCTTAAATGCACTTGTTTACTGTTGTCTATTAGAAACATTGTGTTCAAACTTGTTTCTATAAAACAGTTCGAATTTATCCATTCTTCCTTGATATGACGGTGCCATTTTTAACGCAGCTAATAGTATTTTTAGTGCTTTGGTAGTTTTAATTACGGAATGAGAGCAGTTTATCTCGGTAAAATATTTTGTAAATTAAAGTAACTAGTCGGCCGTCATTTTATACATGTTGGAAAATATAAAAGTGCTGGATGGAAAACGAGATGGAAAATATCAACAAACAAAACAAAAAAATCTGTTCTTAAGATACAAATATATGCCTTTTATTTAGTTTGTGAGAAAATACCTAATTGCGCATTTGAAAACGCTCATTGTAAGAAAGTCGAGAAAGTCGCTCATTGTAAAAAAAGCTGGAGATTTTGTACTTAAATATTCGAAAGATTAGAATGAATTGGAAATACTAAAGCTGCGATTTTCTCAGTTCTATAGAATAGATCCTAGGAAAAAGATCATGACTTTAACATTTTTTGCAATCTTTATAGAGTTGATAATAAATTATTCATTTGTTAAACTAAGCAGGTATTTTGTTTTCAATGTAAAAGTATTTTGTATGTTTTTATCGAAAAACAAATTAAAACAAATCAACTAATTACGTTTTCTCTTTCCAAATGGACTTCAAACAGGTATAAAAACCCACCAAAGGTACCCACGATGCAAATAGCAAATGCTGCTCGGTACTATCTTGAGTGAAATTAACATTCCTATGCAATTGGAAGCTTCATCTTACGGGCTAAGTGTGCTCACGTAGAGGATATTGCCATCAAGCTTAACACTCTCTACTTCAACAATCAATTTTCAAACTCTCGCCAACCACCATCGGCGTTCGGGAGGATGTTCCAACCGACGAAAAAAAACACGCTCTTCTGCGCGCTTGAAATCTATTTAGACGGCAGCGAAAAGTTTTTCGCTTCGCCACTTCGGCCATTCCCGCTTCCCACACCGACACCCACACACACACAGAGCGCGTGTACAGTCAATGTAATTGGCGAAGCAGCCGGCATCGGTGTTGTGGTTTGAGATCTAATTCCGGTTCCGGTTCGTTTGCTCGAACTCGTCCTGTTTGCTTGCCAGCCGGTCGAGCTGTGGCACCAAGAAGAGGGCAAAAAGGAACAAAACAAAACAACCAAACTACAACGCATGCACTCATACAGAGAAAAGCGCGCTACACAAAGGGAAGAAAATCGTTCGTTCGTTCGTTCGTTCGTTCGTTCGTTCGAAAAGCAAAACTTTCCGTGGGGGTAGTTTTACTTGTTTTTTTTTTCGCCCCTGCGCGTGTATTCAATTTTTTTTCTCCTCCATTGTTGTTGGCTGCTTCCCCACCCCACCAGCCGTTCCGTTTGCCGATACTGCTCAGCTTCAGTTTCGGCGTCGCATTCGTTTGAGGGTTAGTTTCCTGTGCTGGCCTGGCTAAATTTTTTGCTCGCTCGCCGCTTCTAGGCGCAGGCGGAGCCACCGGGGCCTTATGTGCGCCCCTCCCCGGCGCTAACTCATAAAAGCACATTAGGAAAGTTCAACTTGGCGCAAACAGAAATAAACTTAAATAAATGCTGCAAACAATAAGTTTCAATTAAATTACACGCTACTCGTCGACCGCTCGTCTGTCTGTGCGCCCGCAACGAAGGTGTAGTTAGCGTTGTGAAACGACACCCATACTCGACGTTAGCAGTTTCGCTCACTGTTTAATCGACAGTCTGCAGTTTCACACGGCAGCGGCAGCTGCACGGCCCGCGCAACGACATCTCGCCGACGGAACCGACACATTCCGGCAGGCGGGAGTGTCTTACGCCCTCATGTGCACTCGCACAAGCGCCGGGCGCACTGCACTGGGAAGAAATGGGTGAAGTTTGTCCCATCTCCCACCCACCCGCCGACCGTTGCAGCGTGTGACATGTTTTATGGGAGTTTTCAATTTGTCTTCCGTAGCAACGCCGTACGTACGGCGTCGGTTCGGGAGCAAAATTTCAGGCTGAATAATTCGAGCAAGTTTGCATAACCCTAACGATGCTGCCAGGGATCACACACTACGCGCAGCGCAGCGAGGCTTCCAGGTTTGAACAGTGTGAGGTGAAGCTTTCGCGTCGAGAGCAATAATGCGTGATTTGAAAACTCGCTACCACTCGCTGTTGTTCTGTCCGCCTCAAATGTGACGTAAAAGATATTTAAATAAATAAATAATAAATTTAAAATGAGTTTAATTTCCAACGAACTCCCCTCTCAGATAAGGGGCCCCTCTGCCCGACTGCAGTCACATTTGATCGTGCCGGATAACGAGTGCTGGTAAAACATGTCCCTCCGGGGGATATTTACATGCGAGTGCGCCCTCGATAATGATGCTGCGTACATGACATCAAAGTACGACCGTGCTGCGAGCGAGCGAGCCTTGCGCGTGTTTCTTTTTTCTCTCCCCACCGCTTTCAAAGACATCGAAATTTTCCAATTTTCCGCCTCCGATACCGATAATCAAGGGATACATTACCGTGATGTGCTGCAAGGCGAAGCCGATCCCGTTTTAGCCTGTAATTTATTTTTTAATTCTTTTTCTCGTGCCGCCGATGCCCAACAAACATGGCCGACGGAAGCTTTTCTATCGCACGGGGCTGGCGGTTTTAGCGTTCCTTGGGGACACATTTTTTCCAGTCACGCATGTCATTACGCCTATCTGTGGCGTGAGTTAGGAAAATGTAAGCTAGGGGGTGGTTTTTGAGTTTAGCAACATGGCAACTTTTTTCTTTCTAAATTCCTGTCTTTTTATGGAACCGATGTTATGTTTTTTTCTTCTTCTTCTGCTCAAGTGTTATGCAGTCCAAATCGGCACGCACACGTCAGTCGGAGCGATTGGGCTTCTGATTTATGATTCAAATTTCGATTGAGTCCACTGATCGATTTCCGCACCGATAGCTTTCGATTTCGGCTGGAGCGCTTTTGGATGACGCTCCTTTTTGTCATTTCACAAACACTTGATCGGTGCGACCTGATAGCGAGCCGTTCTAAAGATAGCACTTGCAACCGACCGACAGGTCCATTGTGTCGCAATAAAAACGCGTCGTCGATAGCGTTCGGCAAACGATTGCATGTTTCACTTCTATATTGTTTCCCATCCGCCGCCGAGGGGGGGCAGCCATAGGCGGAACAAGTTAAATGTACCGTATCGGATAGAAATTGCACCTCATGGCGATGAGAATATAGCTGATGTATCGTGCAGCGACAACAAGGAACAAAAAATACCGGAGCGGCCAATCAAGAGCGGCCCGTAGCGACGTTGAACGTTTTGGACTAGCAAGGATGGCAGAAGGAACAACGAAACTATTTTATTTGTGATTTTTATCATCTTTTTTCGGCGAGCTTCCTTGCTACTGGACGTGTCGAGTAGTGTATTAAATTTCAAACGAGTTCGTGAAAAGGGTTTTCATTAAATGATGGAGTCATTTTTGCATCAGTCGCATGTAACTGAATTATACTGTAAAAATGCCACTCTCAAGTATCATTCTTTTCAACATGTGGATCACGTTTTGAAGTATTTTTTACGTTTTTATTTCTATTTGTTGCAATTGTTTTTCAAAACAAAAACGCTGAATGTCAATCGCCCCATTCGCTTTTAATGAGAAAGCGACTGGAATGGTTCAACCCTTTTCCATATGTGATAAATAAACAATAACAATCGAAACGAGTCGATCACACACCGCGACCCAATCAGGCAGCTGCGTACGCAACGAAACAGTTTATCGAACGGTCCCGAACGTGTTTATTTAAACAAAAACAAAAATGCTCCCCCGTGCGCTTCCACGCAATTGAGAGATTATCAGTTTTGAAAAGGCTTTTTAATATTTTCAATTTCAAAACAGTTCCATTCGCGCAGCAAACCTCCACCACGTTTTTTATGTTTCTTTTTCTCTACGAACACCAAAACACACACAACAAAACAAAACAAAAACGTGGGCAAAATAACATCGTTAGCCGCGGTCCCGACTGCCCGCGGGAGATGGAGTTGTTTCCTGGCCAAAGTGATTTCCATCGATTTAATTAAACGCCAAGCTTCCGTCTGCGTAGGCCGTGATTGTGTTGGGCTGCAGGGTGTGCGTGTTCCAGTGGGGTGAGGGATTGTTTCGTCGCGCGCGCACTCACACAAAAAGGCTGTCTCTTTCGCGCTCTCTCTCTCTCTCTCTCTCTCTCTCTCTCTCTCTTTCTCGCTAGCTCTTGCTCCCGCTCACGCACACTCCAACCGCCCGGATAATGTTTATTTCTGTTGCATCAAAGTGCACCCGATTTTGCGATCGCCCCAATCCTCGAACGTACCACGTAGTTCATATCCGCATTGTCCGCTCGCCGTTTGGCTCTCCCGTTGCCGCATGCCGATTGCTGTCCACCGGAACATCCGTAAATTGTGCCGTGATTTTTTCCCCCCTGGTGAGTGTTTTTGTTCAATTCGTTTCGCATTTGTTGTCTCCACTCCGCGGGTGAAATTAGTGTGCGAGTGTGTGTGTCTGTGTGTGTGCCTGTTTCGTGTGGGGAAAGTGTTATTATTTAGCATGGAAAAAAGTTTAATCGGCCACCTCCACCTAATGGCGACGCAGTACACAAAATGGCCGAGGCTCTTATTTAGGGTGTGCGAATGCGCTGCCAGGCGCAGCGGGCGTCCCCGGGTTGAGCCGGGCACCATTTCCGGCCGGCTGATTTCCGGTGGCTCGTACCGTGCCGGTTAATTAAAGTAGCCAATTGGAAATCGGCCCATCGGGTTCCGAGTTTGGCCGCGCGCGAGTTTTTCACCTCCACCTCGCCAACGCACCTCGGTGTGCGCACAAAGCAGGTCAACACGACATTCGGCCGGTCCGGCTACGGCCAGTCCGGCAGCCATTTTGGCGATCGTCCAGCGGGAACTTTCCCGCGGGAATTAATCACCCACGCTTTTGGGGCGCGCACGCCGACGCCGGCACGATTGTTGGTTTTCAATTCAAATGGTAATTAAATTTTCGCATTTAATGTTATTCGATTGTTATCTTCGCGCTTCATTAGCGCACCCGAACGGCGGTGCCGGAGGGGGTCTGCATTCGCAGTGGTGTGCCGGTTGAAATTGCTTTCTTGCGAAAATGGGTTGAAATGCGCTGTGCTCGGGGGCAACCGTGCACTCGGCCTGGGAAGTGTTCGCCTGAGGCTTGATGATTCAGCCAGGGTTCAATAGGCATCGGATTGTCAAATATGGAAGAATTTTCGTTGGCATTTAGACCCTGTACTATCCATAGCCATCCACTTCGATCTTGTTAAATTTGCAAGTTTGGTCTATTTGTATGCCTGTATGGCTGCTTTGTATGTATGAAAAATGCAGCTGAAAAATGTGTAAAATTGGCAATTCAAACCTTCACAATTCAGTTGACAATGCTTTACCAAAAGGAACTTGTGGCTCCATCGGTGGCTTTTTTTGAGTCTGTTGACAGCTTTTGTATGACATTGTCATTTACATTCCTTGACAAACTTGGTGACCTAGCCTTTAAAGTGTATCGGAAGTTGTTCAATTTGGAATAAGACCCTTTTAAAGTTAGTTCTGCTCAATCTAGTGACATGCCTGACTTGTTGTGGAGCAAGGCTACATCAAGGATGGACTTCGGACAACTTCCGAGCAGATGTCCAACATAAGAGGTATATCTTCATCGATGCATTTGCACGAAAATGACTGATTCTTCATAAACAAGTGCACTAACAGATGCACTAGCAAAATTCAAAGAGAAGCCGTGTAAGAAACTTTCGAGAATTTATACGAAGCACAAAACAGAAGAAGACTAGAATAGCGCATAAAGCAAAGGATAAGCTTCTTCTTTGTCAATCAATATCATCGTCTTCCACGTACACGCTCGGTGTTATTTATGAAGTGTGGCGTGATTGTAGTGTCCCAGCTCGGATCAACTTTATGACAGTCGCTATTAGCAACAGGCCAACCATTGTAGCGACACCGTAAACTTTCAACCGTATCACACAAGGCAAACCCCTCTGTGTAGCGAATGGAAAAACTTATCCCAGCAATCTCCATCCTTATCTAAACTGCCCGCTGAGCTGTCAGTATGTTTGGGCGCCCGGTTTCAATTTTCCACCCAAAAAACCTAACCTCAGCTTCCAAACTTCCAATCCCACCGCCCGTGCATGCACACGATGCACACTAATGGAGATATTTTCCCGATGATAAGGAAAATGTTACCACCCTGGGAGCGCGGAGGGGGTGGGGCGAGAGCAGGGAAAGAAAGAACACCATCCTCGACGCATTTTCCAGCTCCTTCCGCCCCAAAAACTTCTATCCCTCGCTGCAAACGCGCCACGAGACGCCCGTCGACCGTTTGTGTTAGTGTGTGTGGGCCGGGGAAGTGAGCTATGAATATTAAATTGTCATCGTTCGTTCGGCAAATCCCCTCGACAGATACCATCGAGAGCCGGGGCTGAGTTAAGTTGTTCCCCAGCAGAAAATGTGTCATCGTGTCTCGTGGCGCACAAAAGGTGAACGCCATCTTTGCAAACCTCCGCATGCGAACGTGTCGGTGGGTGCATGTGTGTGGTTTGTCTCGGAGCGAACTCATATTCCTTTGTTGATTGCGACTCCAGCAGACTCCAGTGTCCCCACTGCGTCAGATGACACAGTGTGTCCGCTGCTTGTTCTTGGCACTTTTGCCAAAAGGCGCCCCGGTTATGTGTCACTATCACGTTGCGTCCAAGCCGAAGACGCCGCGGAAGCAGGCGAAGCACGGCAGGCTGGCCGTGAGAGGAATCCGATTAAAGATTATGAGACTGAAGGGTGACATGTAATATTCCACATTAATTTTGACATCAAACACATGTAGCTAGCAGCAGGTGGGGGAGCAGGGAGGGCTACAGCTAACCTCCAGCACCGTGTCGCCGCGAGAAGCGCTGGTGGGAAATGAATTATTTGCTACAATCTATTCATCATTCTATTGCTGCACACTTGGAAACGATGCCGCGGACGAGGTGCGCAGATCGGAACACAATGTGTGAAACAATTTTGTGCTACAATCGTATTCTTGGATATTAATTATCTCGCTTGGTTTGCACGATGTGGGGCAACGTTGAGAGCCCTCGTGTGTGGCGTGAAGTCTTCTTTTGCTGGAAACTGATGTGTTTGTTCTACTGTATGAGGGTGTTCAAGAAAACATAATGTTGATCTTTTGACTGAAGAGAATATATACACTTCTAACATTCCTAAACATTTTATAATTTTTGGATTATAGTTTATTTAGGATCTGTTAGAATATCTGTATATATGTCTTTGTCTATCTTTAGAATGTTCGTAATACATCAATGTAGCATCATTCTTGTTCCTCAATAACTCAAACTTCAAACTTCAAAGACCAATTCAAAGTAACAACAAACACCACATCACGTGGTAAGATAGATAGATTTCTCGTCGCAACTGATCAAGTAACACCTGCGTCATTTTCTAATAAAAAGATATCAAACAATTCCTACCCAAGAGGGTATATCAACCGACAAACAACATCGCATGTCGCGCCGCCGTGAACACACACACACGCGGGCCCAATTACGCGTTGAATTGTTTCAACCAAAACCTGAAACCCAAATTGAGGCACACGAAGTGACTCAAACCAAACGACGGTGTCAAATATTCCTGAGCGCTCCTGCAACTGAGTTGTTCTTCGCTACCCAATCGAAGAAGATCAATTCGGCGCAAGTAGCCATGGTAACTACCGATGCCAACCGACGCCTCCCGCTCCGAACGGGACGTCACTCACGTTTCGCGGGAATTTACCGCTATCAGCACGTGCAACATACCTGATGCGGGGCGTCCGTCAAGCTGAACGGCTGTGTGTGAGGTTTGCTGACGCGAAAAATCAATGCATTAGATTTGATTGTCTGTTTGGGGTGTGCAGTCAACAATTGGATGACCGAATGGCACATGCGTTGTGACAGTGGGTTCACTTTGGCATAGCTTCAGTAGACGTTCGACAAACTAAACATCGAAGCATTCCGAGGGCATGGCACAAAAAACGGTCGTGTTCGTTAGTGCTGGAATGAGGAATGACGTATCGAATGTTATTGACATTGTCAACAACGTATCGTGTATGCTACTCTTGGACAAGTCAAACTTTATGCCCACCTAGTCAGGTTCTTTAGTGAAGATTCCAAATAAGTTCGTTCTTCATTACAGTTTGATGACGGACCTTTCAAGAATCGGGCTCCAACGTCTGTTGGAGGAAATAATCTAACATCACTGGCAAATTCTGCGAATATAGAGAACCTCGCGCAAATGGATCAATATACAGCCCCCGCAATCCAACATAATGGTAGGATTTTAATGAAATAATGGAATCATTTCTCACTCCAATATATGCATATTCTGCCCGGTAATAACTGTGAACCCCTTCCAGCGCGCAGTCAGATTTTCGGTGATCTGTAGCAGCAGCAACAGCAGCAGCATAAAGCAACATCCGCTCGCGTTTATCTTCCCAGAGCCGACGAGACATTTGTCAGATTTTTTTTTGCTCCTTCTGGTGTCCATCACACAACGCCGCTCCTTACAGCTAGCACGTGACAAATGGGACAATGTTACGGGTGAGCGAAGCATTAACGATGCCATCGCGCTCTCGGCGCACCGTAGTGCCGTAGCCTGGAACGAGCGGAACGGCATAAGCAGCGGAAAGCTGCCGTACGGATAAAGTTGTTAATGGAACCCATTTTTACGAGCACCGTCAAACGGTGAACGGTGGCTACATCCGTCGCCGGCGTCGGCGCTTTCGTACGTCGCTAACGGACTTTTAACGACGGCACACAGTTCTTCTTTTTTTCTCTCTCTCTATAGCATTGAAGCTCTTGTGCGTGTACGTGCGTGTGCTGTTGAATGCGCCAAGAAAAGCTCCCACTTTTGCATTTCCACGTGGTTGTGTGCGTGGGCCGGTTGGCGGAAAAAGGTAAAAAAAAAACAGGAGCCCTTCAACCAACGCGGTGTCAGCCCCAGCGATGGTCAATTCCGTGTGTGCGCGGGGCATCATTGTGACACGTATAAACAACCGTCATCCGGCATGCAGGGTGATGGCGGTGGTGGTGAGATTTGCGTCAACAGCACACTCTACAGATGGTGCTGTCGTGTACGACGCGGGCGGCCCTGGTGCAACTGTGTTGTAATTGTTGTGAAGGAAGTCATTTTTGTGCTTGGGTGTTGCTTTAATTGCGCCGAAGGAAGCATAAAACTTTCGTAACAGCATGGCAGTTTGCACTGCGTTTTATGGATTACTTTGCCCTGTTTGAAGCTACCCGTACGTTAACGGACTTTTTCCATTAGGAATGTGTGTGCGATATACAGCAAAGTTAATGTTAATAAGCTAAAAAAACCTACACTTCTTAGTTGCTTAACATGGTTTTCGTGCAGAATGAACATGAATGAATGAATGAATGAATGAACATAGAAAGACAACAAACAATTGCAAGTAGGCGCGAAGACCCCAGTGCTAAGCGAGGAGAGTTTCCAACAATAAAACGCATAAAGAAAACAACTTCGAACTTGTCTCAATTGATCTTCAACATTTTTTTGAAAAATGAGTTTAAATCTAACATTTTAAGGTTATTGTACCATTTATGTATTCTTTTCGTTTAAACAACCATGCTGTTGTAGATATTCTCGTCTGTGTAAACACTAGATCATCGTCAATTAATATATTGTTTTTTTTTCCTGTTATGTTATGTTCGGAAGATCGATAAGATTAGAACATGGTACATGTCAAAGACGCTTCTCGAAAGTGGCATGAATTATAGTTTCTTTCTTTACTATTAAAATACTAGAAGAAACTAATTGAATACATTTTTCTCATCCTCGTGGGACCTCATCTCCCCCAGCTTGTTTGCTATCGAAATCAAAAGATTCTTCCCAATCGATCATTAAAACACTTGTACGGATTGCTTTCGAAAAGCTCGTGACGATGACGTGCCGTCGTACCGCTTTCCCGAGTTTAATTAAATGCGCAGGTCGGTCGCGAGTCCCGAACGACCCAAAACCTTCCCGCGCCGGACGACCGGGCGACCGGAATGTCAAACGCACGAAATAATCCGGTCACACGCGGGCTAATGATCCGGACGTGGGCGGTGGAACGTGTCCCGGCGGGGACGAGCTGGTCGCACCTTTCGCGAGTACGAGTGCGTGGTACCTCAATCAAAACCCTGCTATTAATCATCGACCACCGGCCGTGCTCATCGGAAGGTGTCGTTCGCTGCATCTCTCGCCCCAGGAGCACGGTCGCGGCGTCGCTCCATACGCGCGCGGCTCCAATGTGATTGCTGTTAATGCGGGTGGCTCCCGAACGGTACCCATGACAGGGCTTCCTGTGGCGGACGCTCTGGCAGCGGACGGTACCTCTCGCAACTGCGACCGGTACCGTGTTTTCGTGTGATGTCCTTGCTGGTGGTGGTGGTTATCCCTGTTATTTATGCCGTTTCTTCCTGTCTCCTAGCGAACGTCCCAGTTAGAAGTCTTCTTTCTAATCACACACCATCCAACCCACACTCTCCCTCCCTCTCTCTCTCTCTCTCTCTCTCTCTCTCTCTCTCTCTCTCTCTCTCTCTCTCTCTCTCTCTCTCTCTCTCCCTCTCTCTCTCTCTCTCTTTCTCTTTCTCGCTCTTCCACCCACTCTCACCCACGGTGCAATTTCGTACCAGCAATTCCATTCGCTTTTCAGCTCGCGCGCTGCGCAACCGTGTACCAGTGTCACGGGGGCATTATCATTTCAGATGCGAGATGGCGAGAAAATATTTCATCTCTGCTCACAATCCTTCGTCCCTGGGGAGAAGGTGGAAGGGGAGGGGAGGGGAGAGCAACACACACACACACACCGTACAATATGATCCCGGTGGAGTCGTCCCAGCAGGGAACACGGAAACACGTGCCCTGGCCGAGGCTGGCGAGGACGGTTTGGTGGACCTCAACGTCAAGGCGTATGTCTTCCCGTGTCCGACCCACGAACATGCTAAAGAGCCGATCCCCTTCCTCCCCTTCCCTTGTCCCGTCGCCCTCTCTCTACACGATGCTCGCTAAACAACGGACCCAGCCCGGCACGGTTGGCAAGATTTATGCGCTGCCCGTCGAAAAACCCGCTCCCAACGCCGGTACAGCCGGCCACGCAGCCATTCGTTTTCGGTGGCGGGCTGAGCCGGCTACCCGTGTGCCGTCGTCCGCGATGCAAAACGCACCCGTAGAACAATAGCCGAACGCGCAATTTAAATAAATGGAATATTTTCACTTATCACCCTCGCGCCCACGGGGCCCCTTTCACGGGGCGCGGCGAATCGAATCGCAGGCGCTGCAACTGCTGGCGAGTGTCCCGTGAGGCGATCCTCCGATGCTGCCCACTGCAGCAACCACAGCCACGGCGCTCGTCCGGCCCGGCTGGTTGACCGGCTGGCGGGATGAAATTTATGAAAATATTTCTTCGACCTCTCGTGCCGTCAGGTATCGTACTCGACGCTGGTGGCGCTGTGGTGGGCTGGGTTGAACATATTTTACCAATGGCACCCGAACGCCGCCCCCCTGGTGTAACAGGCGTGGCCCGTACGACTATGGCTACAACGAGCAGCCGTGGTTGTGCTTCGATCTCGTTACCGGACGCGCGCACGTTCTGCTCAACAGGCGACGGTGCAGTGGGAAAATTGAGCGAATCCATTTAATCCGTCTTGAGATTTTTCGTTGCCGGTGATGAATTGGTGGAAAAGTTCATTGTTTGCATCAGCCAACCACCGAGGGCGTTATGTCAAACGGTTCATGTTGGTGGATGTGCCGACGCTGGCAGGTAATTGAAGTTTGAAGCGAACTGAATTAGTTTGTCCGATAAATTGGATATGTACACGAGAGGTGAAGGTGAGTTCAGTGTCGTCCAGTGCCATCGATCGACTGAAATGGAACTAATTTGCAACTGGAAGTAATTCACACTGTTGATGGTTTCTAGATGAATCATGTCTAATATACAAAATTCGAGGCTAGTTCGAACAAGCTACCCGCATTAAGACAATCCACAATCTGTCTTATTTTCTAGCATAAGTGGTGACAACAAGTTTACAAGTTCGTCTTCAGTTTCTTTGCCAATTGAGTATTTACGTTATATTCACCAAACAATATAGTGCATAACAATATTGTTTATTTGTATATGTTCGGATTTGTTTAAAGTGAGATTGATTTGTTTGACGAGTCTTCCGTGGTTATATTTATTATATCACGGCCTGTTCGCTATGTATGACGGATACGACTAGGTATGAACTCAGTTAATTGTTGGGTATGAACTCTAGTCGATTGGAGTTTGGTCTGAACTGAGTTTGTATGAACGAACAGAGTACGACTAAACTGTAGGTGTACGAATAGCGACTGACTTGATTCACTGACTGTATGTATGCGACTAGCGACTGACTTGACTGTACTGACTCGACTTGACTGAACTGACTGAACTGACTGAACTGACTCAACTGACTGAACTGACTCAACTGACTGAACTGACTCACTTGAATGAACTGACTGACTGAACGACGATCGACTGTCCTCTTTATGTATCTAGCCGTTGTTCTAGAATACGCCCATTCTAGAACCTTCCAGAATGGCGCGTACCGTTGAGAAGGTTCTCGACCGTTCGGGTATGTACTTCTACAATGTATGAGTGTTTTCTAGACTATATACGTGTGATTCTAGACTGTATGAAATTTTTATATGGCAATTTCTAGAACGTACGAGTGGTATGGCTTGGTATGTTTTCTAGAGGTGTCTGTGGCATTAACAGTATAAACTCAACCATATTGATGTTATGAAGGTTATCGATTCTGGAACCGAAAATACGAAAATAAATAACGAATCGAAATATAACTAAAATTTTGAACTCGAAAAGCCTCTTTAGTTAGGATAATACAAACAGAATACAAAATAATATATGATTATGAAATAATGTTCGTGAGCAAGAATGATATTTTTTACCGGTAATACTTTTTTTTTCTTATAACCTATGACTAGATGAATTCAGATGATTGATTATTCGATTTTTATTATGCAGCTTTGGACAACTTTTATAAATTTCAGAACGATTTGAGAGGAATATACATAGTTCAATTTCTTAGTTTAATTTAAAAATATTTAATATTTCTCTCTGCTGTTGATTTCGAAAATGGTAGAAGTATCTTACTAAAATATTTAACCAATATCATTTGATTAAACTACTTTAAATGCACCTAATATCATTCTTTTGTTTTGATTTTCCAATTCATATTGGAAGCTGATTCATATTTATGTGAAGAGACTCATACTCGATACGATTGCAGAATCAAACAAAGAATCCGCCATCGACCGTCACCTGTACTCAGAGCTGGCCGGTTGGACGTCCGCTGGAGAGATATTGCGATAAGTATTGATCCACCGGAGGATTGGGACAGAGGAGGGGGAGGGTGCAAAAATTCATCAACCCACGGATTTTCGACGGGGATCAACGGTAATGGCGCCCTAGGAACTATTCGGCCCCCGAGGCAAATGCGGCTTCTGGCCAATCCGACCGTGGGCACCGTGCCGTTTCGAAACCTATTACCCACTGCCCGCAGTTCGGAGTTCATCGTCAGGGCTCGTCCTGGTGGAATAATTCCTTTGACAGGACGCTCCGCCCGATCGGCCGGAGCGCGCAGAGAGCTCAGCGGCACGGTCGTGTTTCCCCAGGGGGCGGTGGAAAAAGAATCGGTTCATATTTCCAGTACATTCGACGGGGCGTAAGCCGTCTGCCCGAAATTCTCGAACTGCTTGCCTGGCCCGACTTCTTCACACTTCCCGCCCCCTCGTGCGCGCTATGATTTGCCGCACAGTCCATCGACGGCGGACGGTGCGCTTCGATCGGTGTTGCGGTCGCCATCGGAGAGGAATGGTTCAAAAATCGAAGAAACATGAAAGTGGTAAAAGCTGATTAGGGACAGCTGGGAGTGCTTGGCCCCGTGGCTCAGCCGCATCAGCAGAAGCACATCCATTATGATGGCCAGCGCCAAAAGCGCAATGCTTTGCGCTCCACCCCAGGAGCCGTGCGCCGTAAAAGCATGCATTCCCCGTGGTACAACCGTTCCGATTCTGGGGAGACCAATTGAATTTCAAAACACCGACAATGGGCGATGGCTGACATAAGTTTCTCGCGGGGCGCATGTCGAAAATTGCTTTTCCTTGGAACGGTAGCACTGCTGCGAGCGTTTGCCCTGTCGGCCTTATGATCGAACCGAATCGTAGACGGGAGTCTACAAACTTGTCTCTCAATAATGGTTTGTGATACGACGAATGCGTTGGAATTGCCACGCAAAATATTAAACTAAGATGCTTTTAGTGTTTTAAAGAACAGTTTGTTGTTTCTCGCTGCCATTGAGCAGAAAACTCACCGAACTGTCTGACCTGCTGGCGGCGGGGCAACACACAAACGAACAGAAGAATGCTTATCTGTCTTCGCTCCTTCCTGCCAGTGCTCTAAATTCATGAAATGTAATTTCTTCCTTGGCGAATTATTGTCTGCGGAATTTATTCATGCACATTCCTACTTGCAGCACTGAACATTGAGCATGGAAAGCATTAAGACCGATGTTAAATATTTAGTTTCCAAGGAATTACACTCGTTACAATTCATTGCTGTTTGTTTTGCGCTCAGTTTTGTGGCCAATGTGGGCTGAAATTCAATTACAATCTAAACACATTTACTGCCTAACATTCCATCAGCTACACTTTAAACTTTTACCGGATCCATACATCATTAATTTTTTGAAAAAAGTATGATGGTGTTGTTATCTAATCTACTGTCTGATGTTCGCAAGCCTTTCCACATCTCTAACCATTCAATACATTTTTTCAAATCGAATAAAAAAATGGAGAGTTTGCATTTGCGTCGCTCATACCATCCCAGCAACAAACGCTCTATATCGCCGACGCTGCAAAACGGCCATTTCACGATTATTCTTTTCCCCGGAAATGCCTCAACAGCTTCCCGATGGGCCATTCAACGGTTTGATTTTTTTGCCCCCGATCCGCCACTGATCCTTTCCGTTCCGTTTTCGCTGACATGCTTAATTAATTCTCCGTAAACTGCGTTCCGCACCATCGCACACCGCAACGCATTACGATCCCGGCACGACCCGGCATAACGTCGGTCTACGGGCCAGTCCCGCACATACACACACCCCGGACTCTTACCGCACGGGTACGAGTGAAGATGAACACCCAAGCTGCACACGCTATTTCCAATCCGATTTCCGCTTTATTAAGCTTCGTTGGGTGCTGTTTACACTTTGCAACCTTCGATCCCACACGGTAGGTCGGGCGGCTAGTATTCATCGGAACGGTCCATAACCGTTAGGCTAAGGCATTGTTGCTGTTTACCTGCCCCGTTGTCTCCTGCCACAAGAAGGACAGCTCAATGGGGCAAATCTGCCACCAGCCAAGCCAAGGCAGAGAGTGACACTGTTTTTTGCACGGCCCTCTGAATGTCGCCCGGGTCGTTTAAGGACGAAGTGTTAGTTGGGGATTTTGTTTCCTATTTTTCTGATCGTTCTACAAAGTGACATTTATTATTACACCATGAAAAATTGAGAAAAGTTTTACTCAATTGCATCAGCAGCGATACGGTTACAGCAATCTTAACAAGTTATTTATTCCAACATGATGCAAAATGTGCAACAGGTGATTGAATCAACATTGAATCAACAATACCTACCCAAAGGCACGTCCTCCGTTCCTAAGTCGGCTAGTATACTAACCAATTTATCATCTGTCGTCCTCCATCGATGACTACAAAAATGTTCCGTGCCTGAAAAAGTGTTTAGACTGAATTATTCCGTCGCTATGGTCCGATGGATATTTTTTATTTGAAAATTTTGAATAATACACTATCCAAGGGGACTGCTCAAGCAGAAAGATCGCTTGAGAAAGGACGCATCATCCACATTATTTAATCATTGATAATGACTTGTTTATGTGGGTTATGCTCACCGAAAAACGATTGAACCCAAATCCGAATGCAATTATTGTGCGCTGTACTCGAACGGTTGCCCCACTTAATGAACCGCCTATTGTGTTTGATCTTCTGAGATAAATATGGGCCTTGTATTTGCGTATGGGTTGGTATTCTCGCATCGACCACAGCGACCACACAGGGATGCCGCCAATCGATTATCGGTTTCCTCAACCGGTGCCCGTACATTGGCAGCCTAATTGAAGCCGGCTCGACTTGGCATTCCGATCACGTTCAACGATTTTCGCAAATTTATGCCGCTTATTGTTTTATGGCAGAGCTTATCGTCCGATTAGCCTGCCCGTGTACTCCAGTGTCAGGCTTCATCATCGAGCACTGAGGACGGCGTCCACGTGGCATACCCAATTGAAGAAAAATATTTCCAAACCGCACGGTGAAAATGTTGCCTTCGATTTGGATGCTTTATTCGGTTTATGTTCGAATACAACAGAAGCCTACGTGTCCAAGCAGATAATAGGTGTTTTATAGATATTTGTTCGATCTCAACATAGGTACATATTATGTATTTCTAAATTCATCGCACAAATATAATAACGACAAATTGAAATAAAATTCCAAATAATTACTTTTTACATTTTAATCATGTGATTCGTTAAGATATTACTTTGTCGAATAAATGTAACACCTAGGAAACGCTACACAAATAAACCAGCTTAAATTCATCATCGGACAGTATTTTTTTGTACTGAAACATCGTTTGTGATTTACTAGCCACATACGACTCCCATCCGGTGCCTGCTGAAGAACAAAACAAATCACTACGAGCTTTGCCGTCCATAAACAAGAATTCATTACCCGTCAGCTGGAAACCGATAATCCGAACATCTCGCCTAAGCCACTCAAGTGCTAGTCCTCTCGGATGTCTCGCGTGAGCGTCTCTACAGGAGTCCACACAGGAACGAAACGTCACACCGCACAACAAATCCCGTCCGAAGACAAAGTCTGCAGCGTGCGCCGTGCGAGGAATGCTAAGTGTCTTACACGCCAGTCCAGACTCGTTTCAAGCACCTGAAACGGCCGAATCGAATTTCTAGAAACTACTTCGCATCATTTACTATCCCGCACGGTTGGGACACTCATCCTGACGGTGTGAGTGTGTTTGTGTGGCTGTGTGTGACACTAATGCGAGGCTACCGTTCCGGAAGCCGTCGAATGTGCGGGCTAGTGCTCGTGTCGTATGCAGTGTCCGTAAATATTGGATCATCACTTCAGGCCGCCCGAGAAACAACTGAGGCAGAGGTGGCGAATTCGAACGAGTCCGTATGTAAGCTACTGTGAGTGCATCGAATGTGTTTGTGTGATGGTGGGATGCAGTTTCTTAAACGATACCTCTTCTTCCGGTGGCTGTGCTGACTGGAAAGATTTCTTAGACACGGATGAACTACGGAAGCCAGTGTATATGTAAATGTAAACCGTACTTGCTTATTAGCATTCCAATCCACCCGTTTTGCCTCGTGCAATCTGGACCGAGCGGTGACATTCCACCGTACAGTTTATAATGCCACAATCCACTCCTGACGACGCGTGTCACCAAGAATCGAGTGAATTTAAATAATTACTCCTATCGCTGCGCCAGCAATTAATGCTGGAAACTACATCGCAAACACTAAATAGCCGGAATGGCACAGGCTCACAGAGGGACAAAAAAGAAATGCAACGTCACTCCAAATGACATGCGAATGGACGGCTGAAGGAAGTCCTTGCCGTGCCCCTCGGCGCATACAACATCCGGCTGAAGCCGTTCCATCCCATCTGCAAATGATCTGTCATATCGGGGACGCTCCAACAGCTAGCCCGGTCTGGCCCGGGGGACATGAGTTGATGGACCAGAACGGAGCGCAGGCAGAAAGAAATTACCGTATTCAAACTAACACACAGCAGCGAGCACGGCTGCTTTCAACGAGACCGGGCCCCTTTCTCCTGGCGCTCTCACACGCTGTTGAGCATTTCGTTATTCGCCGCGCCGGTCTGGCTCGCAGCCGGCTGCAATCTGCAGGCTTGCGGGCAAGCCCAATTACTCTGTCACGTCACCGCTCGGCTTTCTCTCATTATCCTGCGGGCCTGAAGTGTTCTTATTTTTCGGGCAGGCTCTTCGGGGAGGTTTTCTTCACGTCCCGATGTTCACCTGTACGGGTTTGAATTGATAAGTTTCCGGATAGTCGTTACGACTCTTCGTTTTATGTGTCCGATTGGTTTTATGTGTAAAAAATTTATGTGTAAAAAATTTATGTGAAAGGTTTATGTGTAAAAAATGAAATAAGACAATATTTTGACAATAACACTAACTCACTATTTTGACCAACACCAACAAACCTTTCGAGGCCACCGTGACGAACACCACTACACGGGAAACGCAGCCATATTTGCTCTATGCACACAGTGGCACTTGGCGGCAAATACTGGTGCCTTTTTGAAAGCCCACTGGAAAAAGATAACTTACTCACCCGATGGCTCACTCAAACGGCGCTGCCAGCGGCAAACTTCAACCCTTCCTTGACGATCCTCGACAGGGGTGCCAATGAGTTCGGTTCAAATATTCCACCGAAGCACTTGTAGAATCCGCTGTGCCTTTCGACGTACTTTTCGCTCGACCTGATAGCGTTGTAAATTGTTTAACCAGCTGAACTTTTACGCATTCAGGTGACTTTGCTTTCGCCGCCGGTGGACGAGTTTGTAGCAAGCAGTTAGGGGGGAAATTGTAACAACCAGACGTATAATTATCATCCTCCTTCCATTAGGCGCCTATTGTTCACTCGGCTCAACGTCCCATTGTCGTACGAAATTGGCATTTTGTTGGCACACTTGTTTCGACGCGCCCTGCGAGCGGCTGTACGCAGCAAAAAAAGCAGCATTCATAGCAACTCTCCACGGAAATGCGGCTGAATTGGTGCGCGTCGTTACTGACGGCTTCCCCATGCTAGAGGAAGGTTCGCAAACACCTTTAATTGCAATTTAGCTCTAGGGGGCACACAATGGCTGCGAAGATGAAGTACCCATTGGGAGGTGATTGATTTGTTTTCGAGAAAAGCGCTAGATTGAATGGATACTTTTGAAACTTTTGAATAATGCTACCGGTACAAGTGTTCTGATCAACAAACTCACGATAAAGCTTACTTTTTGACAGCTCAACAGCTTCCGTCTTTCTTCGCCATGTAAAGGAGGGTGTCATTCCTTGCTTTCTTAACAACGTGTGCCTGTCAGACACACGCACACGCGTACGCTCATCGTCAGCAAACGCTCATGTGAGCATCGTCGCAAGATTTAATACCTGGCTGCTTCCGTGCCGGGGTGATAACTCGCTCCACGGTGTCACGGAAGCCCCGGTCACGGGGAAACAGATAAGGCAGTGTGGGAAAATTGTCCTCGTAAAACTCAGCCTACGGTCGGCAGGAAGCCGAAAGGGCACCCCCCCCCCCACAACGTTGCACTTGAGCGTCCGGGTTGCTCGGGGTGGTCGCGCATGATTCACCCCAAAGGTACATCGGCAAACATCGGTACCTGTCATAAAGGGCACGTGTTAGTGGCGATGCGGGTGCACGGCATAAAATATGCGTCGTGATTATACCGGCAGTACGTCGCGCGAGCGCCTGGGACACTTCCACAGGGACCAGGCCACAGGCGTGCCTTGACGGGCGCGCCGCATTCGTACGCGGCACGGTGTAAGGTGTCAAGTCACATTTCGTTTCGCTGATTTTATGGCCTTTTGTAAGAAAATGTATGCACCGTACGTCGGAATGCGGAATGCGTCGCATTTCACTGCCTGAGTAATGGCGGAGGAAATTGATTTGTTTCTTTTTTTCTGTTGTGTGTGTGTGTGTGTCATTGTTGTTGCTGTAGCCGTTGTATGCTACCTTTATGGTGCGAGATGCAGAAGTGCGTCAACGTTCTTTCTGCTGAAAGTTTCCCCACTTTCCTTTTGCCAGTGTTATCGCTTGATTCAGTTCGGTCGGTAACGAGGCCGATGGTGCAATTGAATTCGATACGATGCGATTGATGCAATAAATATGGAATGGAATCTGAAGAGCCAAGCGATATAGCAATGTTTTACAGTGGCGATTGAAGCAACATGGTTTAGCATTGAATAAGAAAAACACAGTAAAAATCATTCGGGTTTTACTGGTATATAAGAAAGAAAATAAAATTTCCATCTTTTTAGAGGACTTCTGTCCACAGAACAGATTTAAAAACGGGGCTCCGAACAGTCGTTTGGATAGTGTTTTCCGCAGAACAAACATTTTCAGAACACATTAGGTGGGTTCACACGAGTCGAACTTTTGATGACGAACTTCACGCACACTATTACTGGATGACCTTTTTTTACTTGAAACAGACTCGGCGAACACAGCTCGACTCACTAATACATCGACAAAAAAAGTTCGCAGATCGTACAAATTCGAGCAGAGTTCGACTCGTGTGAACCCATCTATTAGAAGCAAAAAGCCGCAGGGACGTACGCTTAGCAAAACGTTCGAAGGTCGCAGCAGCATTTGCTTCTCTCAGCACTGCGCACTAGACGCTCGAAAGGGCGAACAAACAAAAACACTCACGGTGGCTTGTTTTTGATTCGTTTGGTTTCATTCCGGCGATCGTACGGCTGGTGGGTCGTTACGACGGTGAAGTTCATCGATTCCAGCGAGTTGCTCGTCTAGTAGCACGAGCCTGAAAGGATGTTTCAAATCTTCCGTCGATTGCATCAGCCACTCGGCTCTACTCCTTTTCATTCCCTTTCATACTGCTTCGTTGGGGCTTTGATAAAAAATATTAATTCTCGCCAAATTTTATAAATGATTGGTTTCACCATGCACGCGGCATAAGGTTTTGCTATAAAGATAGCGTTACATATTTAATAAGGTATTAGTCGACCAACCAACCTTTTCCTCGGCCGAAAAAGGATCATTAGATGGAAATTCAAATAATTACTGGCATTAACCATTAGGCATTAAGAGCTATTAACCATTTAGAGTCTTTAGCGTTATGTGTTTTGAAATTAATGTTGTCCTCATAGAGTTTTTTTCACAGCATTATTAATATTGATAATTTACAATTTGTTTCGATTCGGCTTAAATCTAGCGTCTCAAGCATTATAATTCTGCACTTTATTGTATTTTCCAGCAATTTTTCAACCATCAGAAACATAATAATGTGATATAACTTTTCTAAAATACAACAGCGTATGAAATGAGAATGTAGTATTTATATTGAGCCTTAAAAATACACGTGCTGACAAACAGGCGAATTATTTTATTTTATTTTTAAATATTTATTTTTATCTATCAGTGTAAACAACATAAACCATCAGGATAATGTAATTTTAATCCGGATACGCCTTCGCTTGGCAGGTGAGATGGCTACAGAACATATAAGTTGTTAATTTGTTACCCCTCCGAGTCGAAAATGGCATTTATGAAATGATGCTATTGTAGACGATTGAGTTCACGTTAATTTTTCAGCTTTGTTCCATTGAGCCTCCTGTTTTTCTCCCGTAGGCAGTTTTTCGTTGTGCGAATCAAGCAGAAAAAAAAACATAATTAAATTGCAATTCGAGCCCCATAGGTGGTTATCAAAATCACGTTGCTACTGTTGTGTCAAATATTGTCTGTACTGTAAAATGAATTGCAACACCGCAACGCCGTCGATCGAAACAAAGCCAGAATGTGCACGCATGCAAGCAGCATGCGAATTGATAATGTGCCCTTTTCTGTTGCAAACGCATAATGAACCATTTCCGTTCACCATTGTTGAAAGGCGGACAGTTTCACCATTAATTAAAACTCACCGTACAAAGCAACCCGTTGGCAACAAATCGGTGTTGAAAAAGCGGGGGCCTGCAGCCTGCAGTACTTGGCCGGATTGACCGCATCTCATGGTCAAAGAGATTACGCCCAGCTCGACGTGCTACGTCAAGAACATAGTTCCACGTGCTTTTTTTTTTGTTCATCCACTCCCATTCGCACCAGCGGAAATCCATCAAGCTCCCACTGGCGCGGGATACAAAGCGAAAGCGACTGCAACAGAGAAAGCAAACGCGTAAACAACAGGACGCCGAATAGGATACAGAACACCTGCTTGCCGTAAAACAAAGGCGCACTGCAAACAATCGTCGACCGGGTGGGGTAAACGTGTATACCTGCAAGTCAAGTCGGCAGCGAAGACTCCATTCAACACCGGGATAGCTTCTTCCATTCGAGTGTGATTACGAAGTGCAGTGCAGGGTGCAGCGCAGGCAAACGTGTACGGCGAAGTGGGTCGAAGTCGGATCTGCAACTGTAGCAGAAAATCCTGATAAAAACTATCGCTCCTTCACAAGCTATACGTAGAACATACCGCCACCGTTGGGCTGAAAAGAGCGAGGGACAATGGAGAGAAAGAGAGGAAAAACCCCCTCACCGCTACCATTGTGGGCACCGATGGGAGCGCAGTATGGGTTTAATCAAAAATGCTGTCTGTTCTGCTTCGCTCAGCACGCGCTTGCTGACGACCGTGGCACACAAAAGAGACGGTAACCTGGGATCCCACACAGTGGCTGCCGGAAGCTGTACCTTTACGCTGAGCTTCCGGGCTCACTGTCCATTTAGCTCGCGTCTCTGGCTCCCAACTCGCTCCGGACAACTTTCACTCCTCTGGGCCACGTAATCCTCGCGGCCGCCCGTTTGATGCAGAGGTGATGGCTTTTACACCAAACTCGGGAGGACACAGGGTAGCGCAACGTTCCCATACATCTGCTGGCGGCTGGGGACTCTGCCGCAACGTGCCACAATGTACGTGGGCTCCCCACGAGTGGCGGCGTTTGCATTTGCATAGGTGGTGCTGGGGGAGGTGTCGGGCATGGGCAAACAAACTCCGGCCCGAACGATACGCAACCGCAGCAAACCGCCGTGTAAAGGTGAGGCCAGGTGATTGCCGTGCAAGTGAAAACGTTTGATGCCGTTTGCTTACTTGTTTGTTTGGCGAGCGTCGCGATGCAACAGCCCGGCACCGAGCGCGTCGGGATGAACCTTTCGAGAGAAGTTGTGAATGTAATGTAGAAATTTAATCTCGCGATGGTCACCGCGTGTGCTTGGTGCGGCTGAGGCACACTCCTTCAGTGCACCAACCGAAAGGATTATCCTTTCAAGAAGGATTATTGAGCCATTTTTTCAACTTGATTACCACCAAACTTCGTAAAAAATATGACGCAATTGAAGACATTTGCAATTGTTTATCTATTTAATTTGCAAACGGCGATTCATGTTAAGCGTATGGCTATATGGCATTGAAATTGGAACTACGTTATTAGCATTTGGTGTACATTCGATTAATGTTATAAAATTTCATTTCATAATGGAGGCGCCTGGTGTCGCATTATTACCAGGTTAATCAATATTCACTAAATTGTGTCTCTGTGTTGATCAATTGCATTTTTTGTTTGACATGATTGTATCAATTGTCTGTATTTTGACATCAATATGTAGGAATCTCTCTGAAACAATCGAAATGAACAACACGAAATAAAATATAACAACGATGTATCGTATGTACATATATCTACTCTAAAGGCAATATAAATTGGGTGTATTTATCGATTGTTCACTTTTTTTTGTTATACATATTGATTGAAAAAAGTGCCGCCTGTCCGTGTAATTTACTAGTTCGCTAGGCTTCTATTGCTTAAAACCTATACAGTTTTATTTAAAAAAAAAACCGTAAAAAACGGCTCCCATCAGACACTGACGATCGACCGTGATCGTCCTGTCGTGGCACAGTGGGTTCCTCCTGGTCCTCGACAGGTGAGATCAGGGGTTGTCACGACTACCCAAAACAGTTACTGACAATTTTTATAGCATAACTTTAGAGCAAAACTAGAACATGTAATCACTATGAATTATCCAGGATTTTATTTATTTTTTACTCAAATTACGGAAGATTTGCAGAAGGTGTTTTTGAGACATGTCCAGGGCGACCGGTGGCAATGGACAGACTGACGTTTCGGCAAAATGACAATTATGGCACAATGGTTGGGCTTGTGGACAATGTTTTTGCCATGGACTCTACAAACAAAAAGAAAGAAATTATTTTATGACCCTTGGTGAAAATGGAAGATCTATTTTTTATCTGCTCCACTACAAAGAAATAATACTGGCTGTTATTATTACAATAATACATAAAGTGTTTATTTGAATGTTCGTGCATCCGGGTGCGACGAGACTTAATCGTTCTATACAGATTGTTTCAACAAACTAAAATTGTAAATTCTGTATTTGCTGAAAGTATGTTATTTTAATTCGTTTGGACCATGCATGGATTCTCAAAGAGTAATTCGTGCAATCACACTCACCAGTCCCTCCTTTATCAGCCACTAGGCGCCTCCATTTTGGGAGAAGATTGTTTGTTATTTCCTTGCCGATCATGTGCTGTGGAATACACTCGTCCTATTACTTTTCATCCTGTGCAAATCTGCTTGTTTGATCTTCTTCTAAGCTCTTCCTGAATGAAGATACCAGTAACTCTATTTATAATAACGTAATTAAGTCGGAAAATAACTATTTCCACTCGAATAACCTGAAATAGAAAATATGAAAAGGATTGCTAAAAAAAAACAAATGCTTCACTCACGGATGGTACTAGCATCGCATTTGCAGTACGGTACCAACACCACTCAATTACACAAAACCGACCAGTGCGACAACGGGTGAGTCATGCGTAACCAGATTATGACGGGTTACGCAAAAAGCAAACACGAACTCGTTCATAGTGCCGTTACACGCGCTGCACCAACCGGGCTCGTAGGGAAATACACTGCGGACGGCATCACATGTCACAAACCCGGTTGGCAGTGTTACACCATCCCCACGGAGTCTCCCGTGTGCCCCGTACGGCCCGTTGACGAGCTGTCAAATGGGACACCGAGATAAGAGCCGCTCGTTATGGATGCATCATCATCATGCGCCTTCAAAAAGGCCCGCAAATAGTACCCAACAGCATACGTTAGTTAAGTTAGTTAGCTTCGTGCCGACAAGCGATGCCACCTCACCGAAAACGGTTGGCAACCGGGCCGAGCCGGGGCCGGTCTCGTTGCCACTAAAGTGATTGAGTAATTGAATGTCAATCACTTTCGGGGCCGGCGCGCTGGCACTCCGGAGCCAGCCGGTCCGTTTAGCTGCCGCCGATTCCCGGCGGTACGCATTTCCGGTAATGCGGACACGTTTTTCCCGTGTGCGCCTAGCGAACAACCCCCTCCGTTATCTTGTCGGCGAAAGGGGTCGGTCCGGGCGGGCTGTGCTGTGCCCTTGAGAAACATGACATTCCTCTTCGCTCCGGAACTGTGGTCGGTCGCTTTAATCTCGCCCGTACGGAGTCACTTTGACATGTGCGGACCGCTTCGTGCACGTTGTCGGACTGACGGGCGGCTATCACGGTGAGATTCGGTGGGTGGACTTAAAAAACCCCCTTTGAAACTCCGGTTTTCGGGGGCCAAAAATCATTTATTTCGATGCAGTACCGGTGGTAGAAACGCTCTGCGGCACATCACACATCCGGACGGTGGCTCGTGTGGTCAAGGATCTGAACGGTTTGAAAGGGCGAACGTGCAAACATCCTTATCGGCGATTGTTCGAGCAGCATCTCTGTGCCGGAGAGTTTCCGGCAGCCATCAGAACACTCGGACGAAAACCGCCAATCTTGCCTTCTAATTAATTTCTTCCGAGCGCAAGTTGTGCTGGCAGCGTAGAGCCGGCCGTGGTACGTTTGAGCCTCGGCGCTAAATGGCTGTTACACGATCATTTTTAAACGCAATGTTTTTCTTGTCGCCCCTACGGCCTGGGTCGGGTTTCCCATCCGTTTGTTTCATCAGTCGGGGCTGGACCGGGGCTTTTGACTTTGTACCGTAGCTGGTCACCGATGCAGCCTGCAGTCCGTGAACGTAGGCACCGAGAGCTGGCAGCCAGCTCGAGCATGGGATGGTCCGGGCAAATGTTAATGGGCAAACATAAAAGACCAATTAGTTACGGATTGGCATGTTTCGGCTTGCTCGGACGAACGGTCTAATTATCGTGAGGGATTGTGTGAGGGTAGCAGCACAGACAACGAAAAGAGGTTGTAGGGAAGAGCAGGAATTTTGCTGGAAAAACAGGCCTATTTGCAGACAATTCACCTACGAAGCGGTCGACCCGCATGGCAAGTAATGGTTTGCAGTGAAGTTGTTCAACACTAAAATTAACTTGTTCTTTTTTAAACTGAAATCAATCGTTTTGATCGCCAATCTGCACACGCTAACGACAATGTTGATAACTCAGAATTTGTTTCACAACATAAAAAAACAATGGTTTTGGTATTAGATCAGATTAGAAACTACGTTAAAAAAATATGTTTTTGTAGAATAAGCTGAAATGTAACGTGTAATGTAAAGAAAGAAGCTATTTTTAGCAAAGTGTATGACGAATCCTTTGTTTATAGTCCAATTAATATTGCATTTATAACCTGCAATAATTTACTAACTCATTAACTAAAATCCACAAATTTACAATATGGACAAGCAAAATAAGACTTTTCTTCTAACCTTATTGCTTTCGTTATCCACGCTGTCCTGTTGCATAATAGATCTTCAAATCAACGCCATTACTTATTAGCTTTATTGCATTCTGAATATTGGTGCTGAAATACTCAACACCATTGCAATACACGCATTTTTCGTTCTTTGTCATTCTTTGTCTCTATTATTAATAAAAGAATAGTTCAACGGTTCCACCACCTCAAAAACAGCGGATCCATGTCCGCCGCGATCATTCCTTATCGCAGTGCAAACAGTATAAAGAAAGAGAAAATATTTCCTTCACGAATGCTGAAGATTACCCGAGCTAACTAGGCAAGTCACAAAACAAACCAGGAAAATATGAAAGCATGATCGAACCATAAACCACCCTCATCCGGCCGGACCGAAGCACACGACGCACGAAAACGCTCGAAACGTGTGCCACACCAGTGTGAAAACATAAACCACCTCGTCTGGCCGGCGCTCTAAAATTGGACGGTCTGCTCATCGCCCGACGCCCGGCGCTTATGTTTTCATTCGTCAATCGATTAGGCGCTCGGCATCCTTCACGCCTCAAGATGATGACACCGTCGTGCGTGCGTTTGTGTGCTTGGGATTTGGCACAGTTTATCTGTTTGTGTGTAGGTGTGCGTGTGTGTGTGTGTGTGGAGGACCATCAAAAACACGTCCGATAATGGCGTGTGTTTGGCGAACGAACGAGCCCGTTGTTGGGACGTTTTTTGCACGACGCCCGTGCAGGGTTGACCGTCGGGATGAAGCTGTTAATGGAAATGGGGCGTTTTTTTTACGAGCGCCAGCTGGCAAATCGAGCCGGCCACAGGTTCGTGCTCGTGCAGCGCTCGTCCTCGTCGGCTCGGTTCGGCCCTCGATGGGCCCGGTGGGATTTTTAACGAACTTTGAATGGCACGGCAAGATTTATGCTCGTCTCAGCGCCGGAACACGAGGGCGCCGGTGCGATGTATCAAAAACCTTTCGCTTTGAGGCGCCTCAATCCCGGCGGTGGGGGGTGCGCTTATGGATCAATATTCAATACTCGATGCGGAAAACCTGCCCGGAGCGAACCAATAGCATTTTTTACGTTTTTCAAACAACAATTTGAGTTCTTCTTATGGCAAGATTCTTGTGAAACTCATTTCAGTAGAAAACTGGTACGTCCGCTCTCGATGTAACGCCACACTGGGAAAAGCATGTTGATTTTATTACGCTATTTTTCTCGAGAATCTGTTCGACTCGTCTTCCGTTCAGGTATGGCTTTATTACCCTCAACTTGTCTGGAGCAGAGTGTGCTCTCTGCTGCTAGCTTGAGCGCACTCCGTTCATCGCTTTGTCCTACGGTACTCCGTCTGTAGCTATAATTAAACCCGGCCCATATGTCTGTCAATCGTTCGACCCAGCGACGAGTCCTCGCCACACCGTACCAGGGCCCTTTCGCCTGAAAATGATTACACTTTTTAATGGATCCACGTTCAATATTTCATACAGCACTGCTGGCCCGGTGGGCCCGAGCACGGATGTGTGAAGTTGAACGTGCAATTGACCAAAGCGACCGGTCCAGGCCACCCTTCAGTCGATAAGCATTCAATAAATCGTTTCGCAGAAATTGAATCAGATACGAGTGTCCATTACTTCCATCCCGGATGCGGCAGCGACGTTTGCGGGCAGGCGGGAATATATTGATATTTCGAAGGGCGAAGATCCAGGGGCGCGCGTCGGCCTGGAAAACGGACGGACCGTTCTCTGGCAGCACATCCAGATGGGAACATCTTCACCACTCACGATCTCATTTAGACGACCCGGCTTCCACCCCGTTCAGCTGCCTCCTGCGCTCCTCCGAACATCAGGCCCTCCGGGGACGCGCGCGTTGACGTCTGGGACGGATCAAAAACGCACGCCTCAGCAGGGAGATTCTTGAAGGCAATATCTTTCCCCACACCGCACTGGGCACCCATTACATGTCCATTACAGTCCAAGCCAAGCGACCCGTCCACACACACACACACAGACAGACATGACAGCCCTTCCGTACGGTGGACAGAATGTTATTACCTTCCCGTGTGAAGTACGTACCGAGACCCTTTGACCGCTCGCACGTTTAAGCACGCGTGTTGCGACTGCCAACAGCGGGGGCGCACCGCGCGCAAAAGTTTATTACATTTCCCAAATCTCAAACTGCGCGACGAGCCGTGCGTCGGTTCCCGGGGCACGAGGCAGCCTACGCGAGCTGTCCGCTCAGTTGTCAAACAGAGCGCCCCGAAACGCGATGGGATGCCTCCGGTTGCCATGGCTACCGCAAGCGTCACGCGTGACAGATCAAGCACTGTCACGGCTTCAGAACGGGGCCAGGAGTGGAGACACGGCAGAGCGGGGTGATCTCGTGTCCAATCCCGTACCGAGAAGGACGCCCAACATATTGACACAGGATGACAGCTGATGGGCTTGTTTTTTTTTTGTTGCTTCTTCTACTTCTGCATGCCAAATAAGAACAAAAACTCACACAAACTTTCGTCACACGAACGCAGCCGATCTAACGAGCGTCAAGATTGGGTTGCTCTGGGGGAGTGCGAAAAACACAACGAAAAAAAAAAACACACACACACACACGAAAAACGCCACCCGCCCATTGTCAATTTAATTTCCTGTTCCCTTCAACGTCCCAACAGCTTCTTGCCTTCTTCCCTTTGGCAGCCGGGTCGGAGTGACCGAGCGAACGCGTCCCGAACACGGGCCCGGCCGGGAAATTTTCAAAGAAAATTGAATCAACGCGCGTCCCCGTTACCGGGCGGCGGCTCCAGTGGAGTGGAAAAAACAAAATCATTTCCAAACACTTCACCCATAAATTGGACGGATACTTACTGTCGAGTAGATTCGTCAGCGTCGCCCTGATAAGGTTATCCGCTTCGGGATGACCCTTCGGTGGAGTTCTCCTTTTTTGTCTCTCCTTCGATCACTCTCTCTCTCACTCTATCTCACTCTCGCTCGATTCTACGGTATCGAAAATCCCAGCACAAGAGCCGAAATCAATCTCGCTAACGCTTGCCCTAACAATGGCCGCACCACATACCGTTTACGGTACCGAGCAAACAGATCATCCACGCTCAACGGATTGCGAGGAGGATTGCACAAAGGTGGTCGGGTTCGTTCTCCAGTGGCTCACCGGCGGCTGGGTAGAAGGAAAACCGGGTTTTTCTTTTATCGTTTTCCCGGCAATCCTTTTGAATGCCTTCCGTTACAGAACCCGTGCCCCTATAGAGCAGGGGAAGGTTTAACTCTTTCGATTTCGTCTGTCGTTATGTCGTCCGAAGTTGTCCGGAACTCTGGCGTGGTCTGGGCTTCACTCATTAAGTAATGCGTATTTTACAACTGCACCGTGCGGAAGCGTTACATGAATGGACGGTGCCGATTGAGATTGATTTGGCGTCCGTTGAAAGGCAGCTAGCCCCGTTTATTGCGCCACCATTGAGGAGCGAAATGCAATTTGTGGAAAAGGATTACGTGCGCGGGCCGCTGGATGCGATGAAGTTTTTTTTACCACATTCGTCTGGTATCGTTTTCTGGCTTGGAGTTCTTTCTATGTTCGACCGGGAGGTTTAGTAAACGCGTTGAAATAACATTTGTCCGCTTAATAGAACTACGATTAAACGTAAAGCCCTGTTTGTTGCAACGGACAACTTGAGAAAAAGCGACCATGGAGCGAACACTCAATTTGTTTGAAATGAGCGATATCAATGTAATGGGATTAATTTTGCAAATTGAGAACCCGTAAGACGCCCTCGCACCATCGCAACAAATGATTGAATTTACAAGTACTTTGCTTCTCGAAAGCGCAGGATGTCAACCGGGTGCGTACCAACAAATTAACAAATTAACATGAAAAGAACTCTCCCTGTCTCGATTGCCGGTTTGCGAACTCATCACACTCTTTCTCTCTCTCTTTCTCTCTCTCTCTCTCTCTCTCTCTATCTCTCTCTCTCTCTCTCTCTCTCTCTCT
>KB672868.1:3643343-3668256 GCA_000349145.1 Anopheles dirus | reverse complement strand
CTCCGGAGCCGTTAGTTCGGAGCCGGCTCCGGAGCCGTTAGTTCGGATCCGGCTCCGGAGCCGTTAGTTCGGAGCCGGCTCCGGAGTCGTTAATTCGGAACCGGCTCCGGAGCCGTTAGTTCGGAGCCGGCTCCGGAGCCGTTAGTTCGGAGCCGGCTCCGGAGCCGTTAGTTCGGAGCCGGCTCCGGAGCCGTTAGTGCGCTTCGGAGCGCACATCACTAACATTATGTTTAGTGGCTTGAGTCAACGCACTCAAGCCATTGTTCAAAACAGGTCAATAACCATTTATTCACAAAAATAAACAGGATAGAAGACGTGCTAAAAAAAAATCTGAAGTATTTGAAGAGTGTTATTAGGCGCAACGGAATTGAGTTTCTAAACATGTTAATCCGTTGAAATCCTGGGAAAGGGACAAAACAGAAAAGAAAAACACAAGCTTTCAAATTTGGTGCATTAACAAACTGATGATTTCGGGACACTTTTCCCGTTTAGGTGGCCCTTTTTAACACTTACGGTCAAGGCAATTTTTTGTAGTTGTTGACCGATTTTCACCAGTTGTTCGCAAACTATTCTAGTTTTATAATCCGTTGAGTTTGTGGCCCTACTCCCTCCCGTTGTCTCCCCCGCTCCAATCAAGTAAAAATCCGCCGACGTCAAAATTTTAAAAATCTTAAAAAATATTCGTAAATATTGTCGAAACCCGAATGCCATAGGGCCCTGAGTGTGATTTTCTTCCTATTTTTACGAACTACGCTTATCTATGGTTTCATGGCTCCAACGATGGTTTAGGCCAACTGGACAACAATTAAAGTTCCTTCCATGGTAGGAAAAAGACAAGATTAACCATTCATTTCATGAATGTTGAGTGAAATAGTATTTAAAAACATTGAAAAAAAATATTTTGAAAGCGTATGAGTGTATCATCGTAACAAGCGTTGAGAGATCATAAACATTTTTAAAACTGACAAAGTGTTTAACAGTTGAAAATCAGCGTTGAAAATAATCACCTTCAAAACCTTTGGGCAAAACACAAGCATAAAGTAAGATTCCGGCATAAATACATGCGGTTCAACAACGTCACAGTACATCTCACGTCACTCACGTCTCACGATCGTGAGCAATAAGTGTCGAACCCAGTTCTTGACTCGTTTGTGCCGGCCCTAGCTAGATTTATTGTCCAACACTGGTCACCATGCTGTTTTCGTTACTCCCATGAAGAATTTGGAACGTTTTGCACACTCTCCAATTCTTGAAAACGTGGCATCCTTTTTGCGCGATTCAGATGCATCCACAATGTTATCCACCCGATCGCCCCGAGAATCTAAAACGAAACGATTCCAGTTATTTTATACCTCATTACAGCTTCACCGACCACATGCTTTCGCACTGATAACGACAGCGAACGCACGCCGTCGCGTCAAACGACCTTCTCATCGAACTCGGAACCTCCCGAAACTGAACCGTCCCATCGCGGGGTGTCCCATCTCACGTCCCGAGCTGATCCGGCCCGGCCGAGGCTCGAAACATGCCCGACGGCGAACCACGGAACGCAGCAAACCGATAATGCTGATAAGGGATGCGACCGTTCATCCCAGAAACGCGACCGAACGTCGCCGCGGGTACGGCGATCGCCGTCGGGAGCAACCGAAGCCAGTTGTAAATCGACATTGGACGCGTAAACTTCGGGCTGTTGTGTGTGTTATTGGTGCTAGTATTGTTTGTTGTTGCTGTGTGCGTTCCACCGATCCCGGCTGTGACGATGGCAAAGGCGGCGGTAATCAGCCTATTGTGGATCAATTTGATCTGCCTTATCAGCGTTGCGCTCAGCGCCGACGGTACGTACGACGGGTACAACGTGGAACGGAAGCGAACGCCGCTGACGCCGCTAGCGATCTTTACCCACTTCGGTGTGTCTGTGTGTCTGTGTGTTTTCGAACTTCCATAGCGCCCACAAATGGAGGACGGGGGCCACTGCCGATAGCCGGAGATACGCTGCTCTCCGAGCAACTGTTCGCCATCATCGATCTGTACAAGCAGGAAGATCCGGTTGGGCTGCCTGGTGCCACCATTCCCGACCCGATGCCGATCCCGGAGATCAAGCAGTCGTTCTCGTTCGCCAAGATGCACCTGCGCAACGTGCTCGCCCGCGGCATGTCCCGCTTCCGGATTCGGTTCTTCCGGACGGAGCTGACGAGCATGTCCGTCCAGACGCAGATCTCGATCGACGAGATCGCGGTGAACGGGAACTACACGATGAGCACGTTCTTCAACCGGGCCGAGGGCCCGTTCACCGTGCTGATGCGGAACGTGCTCACCAAGGCGAACGTGTCGCTGGCCGTCGAGCGGGACGGGACGCTTCGCACGAAGGACATCGAGCTGGACATTGCGTTCGACGATATGGCGATGGACTTCCAGAACCTCGGCTTCATGGGCAGCATCTTCCAGAGCGTGGTCAACTCGGCGTCCAACCTGGTGTACGACACGATGAAGCCGTTCATGCTGTCCGAGGCGTACACGAAGATCCGCGAGGAGGTCGACAGCCGGATGCTGAACATCACGGTCGAGAACGGGATCACGCTGCCGAACTCGATCGCCCCGCTCGACATGGCGATCGGCGAGATGCGCACGCTCGTCCGCAACAAGGGGCTCGACCCGTTCCTCGTGCCGGACTACAACAACACGGCCGGCATCTTCGGCATGCAGACGATGCACACCTGGATCACGGGCGGCTCGAGCTTCTACCGGTACGGCGACATCTCCGTCACGATGCAGAACAACTCGGCCACGCTCGGGATGCACGTGGCGACCCAGCGCATCGTCGGCTCGACCCAGTGGGAGGTATCGGTGGGGCGCGGAATGCTTTCGCACGCGGGCCGCGCCCAGTTCACCGTGGAGCACATTCGCGTCGAGTTTCAGGTGGAGCAGCCGTTGGATCTGCGCAAAAAGCTGAAGCTGAAGGACGTCCAGCTGGAGCTGGGCAACATTCAGGTGCGTTGCGACGGTGCCGGCACGTTCGACTACATCATCGAGGCGGCGGTCAACATCCTGCCGAATCTGTTGCGCTACCAGCTGATGGACGCGATCGAGAATCCGCTCCGGATACGCATCCAGGAGAAGCTGGACTGCATCAACACGGAGGCGCTGGTGCGGAAGTACGCCCGAGAGTTCGAGCTGCACGGTACGGAGATCGATTTCCAGGATTTCGAACTATGCGAAACGTAAGGCGGCGTGCGGATAAGCACAGTGCAATATAGCCTCTCGCCTTCGGGGGTTTCGCCGGTGTAATAAAGCGTTTAAAGTTTAAAGGTGATGATCGCAAACATTGTTTGTACGAGAACGATTTTGGAACCAGCGTAAAACGTCATCCAATGTTAGGTAATCGCATACTTACTCACACACAAGAGGCCAAGGCAATGAGTAAATGTGCAACACGTTCATCCTGGGCGTCTATTTGATTTAACTTTGAGCCTTGACTTCAGCTGCTGGATAAGTCTGCGCCGCTATGATCTTTTGGGTTTGTTTCTGCTACGATCTCCAACATAGAACAGCTATCTTGAAGTATGGCCGCACCAACTCCACTACTTAGCCGGATTTCAACTTGATTCAACTGTTGATTACATATCCGATAGTAATAGTGTTAACGATCCAGCTTGTAGGCCACCAGTTTCGGTCTATGCGTCACAGGCATCGTTTGACAAAGTCTTGCAGGTTACGAGTCCGATCGCGTTGACCGCTGGTGTTAGCTTAGCAAATGCAGCGATGGCCTTTTTGCTCTCTGGCCTATGGCTACGGGGTCTGACGCAATCTGGCGGCCAAGGCATTGAAAGCTCCCTACTTTCTTCACTTCTTCTGAGAAAATGTAAGCGAAGCAGTTTGAAAATGTAAATATAAGTGCAGTTTTGTTTTCACTACGTTGATTATAAATCCCACACAGCTTTAAAAATTGATGTAAAATATGCAAAGCATGTGATGTAGCGGACACTTCCATCATCGAAAGAGTTGGAATGAATCAGACGGATCAGCCAATCGTTCTATCCCTGTATGAGTGGAGAAGCTCAATAGCGTCTGTCAGCATGCGATTGATTGCGAAAACGATAACACGAACAACTTAAGTTATTATCCATATTCATAATTATATTTTACCGCGAAGTTACCTAAGCATAGTTGCTACTCAAGCATCGATCCCACTTCCGACGGTGCCCTCAACGGTGAAGCGGTTCACTGCCTCCGAGTCTGAAGTCACCGGCTGTTACCGACGGAAGCACAACGTAATAGCAGCAGGGACAGAGTGCAGAGTAGCATAATTGTTGAATATTGAGTGCCTATGAAACAACTAGCTCCTGTAAACACTGTTCAAAGATACAGTACAAAAGTAGAAACACGACATAACCGTTACAGGTTTGGCCGGTTTGAATATATGTGTTTGAAAAGAACAGCAACATCCGGCTTCGAGAGGGGATACACTTTTTAAACGTTATTCACTAAAGTAGAGGAAGTTATCCGGACTGGATCCGAGTGGTCAAACACGTTAGCGATGCTTCACATCCGTCCATCCATCCTCATCTGGGCCGGCGCTTCGTGGGGGAACTGAAAGAATGCATACAAAAACCCGTCAGGTCGTTTGTCCGGCAGTGTGACGTGCGACGCTCGCATTACCATTTTCCTGTGCGCGCGGTTCACGTGGTGGGCGTTCCTCTCTCGCCTTCGGTGCAGCACCACCAGCAGCCGCGGCCGTTTCCTGTCGAGGAGCGTTGCGCCAGTTACTGCCCCCTTCCTCTCTCGGTGCCGGACCGCGTCGGTTGTCGTCACGGGTTTCGCCCGGGCCACGGCGCCATGTGTTGCTGTCACGGTCTCCGGTTGGGCGCGGGCCACGTTCATCACGGCGATCGCGATTAAAGCCACCACCCGGACGATCGTCGCTACGTCGTGGTGCACCCGTTCCCACGCCGGCACTCGGTGCTCCAGGACCGCGGCGGATTGGACCACGCGATTCAGCCTCGCCGCGTTCCTCACCACCACGTCGGATCGGACCGCGATCGTCCTGACCACGACGGATCTCTCCACGATCACGATCACCACCACCACGACGCATACCCTCACGCGGGGCTGCTCCTGCCTCACCCTTGTCCGCATCATCGGCGGGTCCGCGACGCCATTTGTTATCGCGGTCACCCGTCTCACCACGAGCACCACCACCGTCTTCACGTGCTCCACCACGGGGGGCTCCTTCACGCGGTGCGTAACGGCCACCCTGCCAAGCTTCCTTCTTCGGTCCATCCTCACCGGCGGCGGCGGCCGAGGCGCCCGAGGGAGGAGCAGTTTTACGCCAATTATCGTTCGGTTTCGATTCGCCGGCCCCGGCCCCTGTAGGAGCACCGGCACCACCTCCGCGACGGTCACCTCCGCGCCACGGGTCAGTCCGCTCACTGCGCTCACGGCGATCCGCCATCCGGAGCTGCTCGCGCTCCTCATCCAGCCGGCGCTGCACGTCCTCCTCCTTCGCGCGCTGCTTCTCCGCGATCAGCCGGTTCTTCTCGTCCTCGATGCGACGCTCCTCCGCGCGCCGTTCCCGCTCCTGCCGCTCCTCCTCCTCCTTCTGCCGGCGAATCTCCTCCTCGATGCGGCGACGCTCCTCCTCCTTCTCCTTCAGCCACTTCATGCGGCGCTCCTCGCGGCGCTTCACGACCCGGTCGGCCAGCCGGCGCCGGCGTTCCTCCTCCAGCGCGACGTTGAACTGCTTCAGCTTCTCCGCGAACTGGTTGCCGCGCTCGTTCTTCAGCTGCTGCCAGTAGACGTCGCGGTCGGGCAGCATGCGCTTCAGCCGCTCCTGGCACGCCTCCGCGTTCTTGCGCTCGGCGATGGCCGCCTCGATGCGGGCCGCTTCCTGCTTCTCCCAGAACTCCTTGTCCTGCACCGACCGGTCCTGCAGGTACTTCTCGATCAGCGGGATCTCCTCCAGCCGCTTGGCCCGCTCGAAGTAGTCGATCTTCTTCTCCTGTGTCTTCAGGTTGTTGTCGTGCGCCTTGCGCTCCTTCAGCCGCTCCTCGGCTTCGCGGGCCGCGATCTCCTCCGCATTCAGCTTGCGGATCTCCTCCTCGTCCAGCTTCTTCAGTAACTTCTGGCCGGTCGCCGTTTGCTTGATCTGTTCGATCTTCTCCTTCATGTTGCGCTCCTTCATCATCGCCATCTCGTTCTCCTGCCGCTTGCGCTCGCGCTCCTCGTTCTCCGCCTCCAGCCGGCGCTGCTCGGCCAGCTTGTGCATGCGAGCCTGCTCCTCCTGTTGGCGCATCTCCTCCTCCTCGCGCTCCTGGTTCATCCGCTCGATGTACTCCTTGCGGTCCTCGATCTTTTTCTGCCGCTGCAGGATGCGCTGGTGCTCCTTGTCGGCGTTCTCCTCGTACTGGTGCACCATCTGCTGTCGCAGTCGCTCCCGGTCGGCCTTCTTGCGGTTCGGGTTGATCGTGGCGATTGCCCGGTGCAGCACCACCGACATGTTCACCAGCTGCGAGCGGATCTGCTCCGACGGCATCGACTGAAGTGTCGGTCCGTCTGGATGGTCCTCGCGCTGGCTCTCGGACAGGTCCGTGCCGAAGTGGACGCAACCGTTGCGATGGTCAATCGTGATCTGCATGTCGTTATGGCGCACGCAATCGACCAGAATGCGCTCCAGATGGTGATAGTCGGCAAACTTGGCCAGCTCCAGCAGGCGCGGGAACTCGATCGTCTGGTACACCTGCGAAATCTGGCGCACGAGTCGCACCAGCGTCACGTCCTTCAGGGCCTGCACGTACTGCGCGTACACCGAGTTGGTGTCGGCCTCGAGGTCCGTCACGATCTTCTGCACGTGGTCGCACAGGTTGAGCGGATCGAACTCAACCTCTAGCAGTTGGTACAGCTGGCGGAACTGGGGTGCGGCCAGCTGCAGCACGTTCAGCCGGAGCAGCTCCTTCAGCAGCAGAGCCCGCGACGGCGACTGCTGCAGTCCGAGCAGGAACGCCAACCGCTGCGCCTTCTCCATCGGGCTCTTGTCCGTTTCGATGAACCGGTCGAACTCGGGATGGGCCGACGGCAGGGGAATTGCCAGCGTAGCGATCAGCACGTGCGTGGTCATGCGCTGGATTTCCTCCGCCGTCACGTTCTTCTTCATGTCGCGCGACAATTGGAACAGCTTCAGCAGCGCGGCCGCGTGGAAAAGCTGGTTGCCCGCCTTCCAGAACACCATCGCCAGCTTCGTGTAGTACATGGCCATCGTTTTCGGCAGCGGCGTCTTCTTCGAGAGCGCCATCAGCCCGTGGATGTCTTCGATGGCTTTGTACGCCTCCAGCCACAGCTCCATCTGGATGGCCGAGTCGAGCTGATGCAGACGCGTCTCCAGATTGAGCTGCTGCGTCTCCGGCTTCGAGATGCTGACGTTCGCCGTCTGCGACGACACCTTGCAGATGTCCTCCAGGTGCTTGCGTAGCTTCTCGCACAGCTTGCGGAACTCCATCTTGCGGTTGTACTTCAGACAGAACGAGAACGCCATCCGAGCGATGTCGTGGTAGAGCGTCTCGCAGTGCGAGTTCACCTTCAGCAGCTCCAGACACTGGCAGTAGCTCTCCCAAAGGAACTTGACCCACGGCAGCAAGATCGTACGATCCGACCGATCCTGCGCGTCCTCACCGCACACCGCACTCATCAGGATCGATTCAGGCGTTGCCAGGTTGTCCAGGTCGTCGATGTCCAGGATCGCTTGGGAGGACTGCTGCTGCGCCTGTTCCGTGCGCTCCTCGGCCATCTTCAGGTAGCCGCGGATGACATTCTCCAGCGAACCGACGTTCACCAGCTGGAACATGTTCCGGTACTGGAACAGGCCCTCCTTCGCGATGTGCGACTTCTTCAGCTCCACGCACAGGTCCAGATACTTGAACATGATCGGCTCGATGACCGACTCCGACCAGTTGTAGTTCCATTTCTTCGCCCGGAACACCTCCTGGAGGGTGTCCAGCGCCCGCGCCTTTTTGCCGACATCGATAAACTCTGCGGAAAAAGAAACCGTGCGCCGGCACAAACAAGCGCACAAATAGGCATCAAAACGTGGAACATATTTGACGTGTCGTCCATATTGGAATTCCTGCCGCAGCCGTCACCACCACAGCGGCACCAGCACCACCCTCCCCCTACTTACCGTTCGCTCTTTTCAGAGCGTTTTCCGGACGTTGTACGTAGCGAGACATGTTACATTCGTTTGCACTTGCTTGCTAGTCACTGTGGGTCAGCGTACACGCACTTTTCGGGCGCGTCCGATTGAATATTATCCGTTTTTACGGTGAAAGTAGCGGACCAGTTCGGCCACACCGTATGGGTCGCGTTTTTGACACGTCTGTAAAGACTGAGAAAACCAGGTCGGACAGCTGTCGAAGTGGGACAGCTGTCAAACAGATTTGTAGTTTGATCAAAATTGTTTGGAGTTTGGAAAATATGTTTTTCGCGAAAATGCGCGACAAAATGAGAGTCCTCTCGCATTTTTGATAGTCGATTCTGAGCATTTGCTCAAATTCGCTCAGAATGTAATTTCGCGAAAGAAGTTCTCGTGTAATCTAGAACCACCGTGAGATGCAGGCGAGAAACTCCGTCGTTTGATGCCTCGTTAGGTCTTCTCGCATCGTTCTCAGGTCGCTATACATACATGTAAACCCGCTTATGACCACTACCGTTTATGTTGTAGGGTTGAAACTTTATAGAATATTTACAACGATTTGGCTTGTTTTTTTTTACCAAACACGTAACGCATGCATATCGGAAATATAACAAGAAATTTCACAAAGTTGCACAATATAAGAAAAGCAGAGGCAAAACAAATAATTCACAGCATTGTTTTCGTTTTGTTTTCAACACTGTTTGAAATATTTCAACCAGACGAGTCCCGCCTGCGACAGCTGTCACACAATGAGCTGCAAGTTTTCAATCTTCCAAATTGTCAAGTCATCTAATCACACAAAATAGAAACGACGCGAAAACTCACGCAACTATTGGAAGCTTTTGCAGCATAAATAAGCGCATAAACTTCCTCGTCTTGTTTATTCGATTAGTGACGCGAGTACTGCCGTGAAGTAGAAGCGCGCGTAGAAGTGACTCATCGGCAGCGATTTGAAAGAACTTACCCGGAAATCTTTGTGTCTGCAACAAGGCCACTACGATGGAGTTTCCTACTTTGGGCAAACACTGCTCGGACCAGTACTGCAACAAGTTGGACTTTCTGCCCATGAAATGTGATGCATGTGGTGCCATATTCTGGTAAGTGTCTGAACTGAAAGCATCTTCCAGCAGGCGGATCATGCGCCCCTTCCGCTTTACTTGCAGCTCCGATCACTTCAGCTACAAGGATCATGCGTGCCCTTCAGCCTACAAGAAGGATGTCCAGGTGCCTATCTGCCCGCTGTGCGGTGATCCGGTGCCGACGCCACGCGACGTATCACCCGACGTGACGGTGGGAGCGCACATAGACCGCTTCTGCAAGTCGGACCGCAAAAAGATATACACCAACCGCTGTTCCTATCGGAACTGCAAGAAGAAGGAACTCATCCCCGTGAACTGTAGCGTGTGCCGGCTGAACTTTTGCCTAAAGCATCGGCACACCACCGACCACGACTGCCAAGGACCGGCCGCGGGACAGAGGAATCTCGTGGCGACGGCTGCCATTCAACGACAAACAACGACCAAGCCAGCAACAACTGGGCCGTTTTCGTTCCGACCGAGCATCAGCAGCAGATCCGCGGCCGAAAGCAGCAACGCAGTTACCAGTAGCAGCAGCAGCAGCATTAGCACCAACGAACATATCGCAATCGTTCAAGGAGGAATGTCGGAAGATGAGGCACTAGCACGCGCCATTGCGCTGTCCATGCAGGACGAGGATCAGCAGGCGTCGCAGCGCAACCAACCCCAGCGCCGTAATCCATCCAACACGCAACGAGGAATTTCGGTGGGAAACGGCAACGGAAGCGGAAGCACCAAAGACCGCTGCAACCTGTCGTGAGATCGCTCCCGGAGGATTCGCGACCATTCCATCCGTTCCAACGGCCAACGACAATCAGTGTACGAGCGGCGCAGAGCGACCAATTGGAAGAAGAATGTAAAAGACGAACAATGTTTGCTATGTGATTTGTTTACGTTATCGTTTTGGTTCGAGATTTTACGACACGCGCTTGCTTGCTGCCCTACCTACTGCCACATGCAGCATCACCAAATGAATGTTACAACAAACGAAGAAACGTTTTCAATCATGGATACAATTATATTTACGCATATTTAAACTCGCTCGCATCGCGTTATTCGATTTACGTTCTATGCCCCGGCCCACAAGGGATACCTTCCGCTTCAATTCTTCTTATACTCAATTCGTTCCACCTTCACGTCGTCGCCCACCAGCTGATACACGTACGTGACGACCGTCGTGCTCTGGATGTCCATCAGCACGAACGAAGGAATGACGGAGGTGTCGAGCGGATTGTAGGAACCGGTCGCCGAGCCCGGATTAATGTAGAACTTGTTCTCGTGCTCGTACGCCTCGAACTTGTGCGTATGGCCCGATATCAGGATGTCCACGTCGAGCTGCCGCTGTATCAGCGCCAGCGCTTCCGGATCACCCCACGGCACCACCTGATGGCCGTGCGACAGCCCAATCCGAAACTGGCCCACCGTAACGACCTTCTGCTCCGGATAGTTGGTGTTCTCGTCGAAATCGCCCCGCACGATGTGCACGTCGTTGGCGAGTGTTTTCAGGTAGTCGTACGACTCCTTGCTGCACAGATTCCCGGTGCACAGGATGTGATGTATACGGCCCGGGACGAGCAGCTTCTTGAACTTGGCCGGAACGCTGCTGCACCGGTGCGGAATGTGCAGGTCTCCCAACACTAGCACCAGCATCTTTGCATTGGTGTTTGATCGAATGGATGCACTTATGTGGTTTAATTAACGGCGAGGTTTGTCAAGGAACAGCTGAATGGGGGTTGATATGATAACACAAATGACTAATTTGGGCGAGAGATTGGTAGAAACATGTAAATATGTGTGTTTTTATTGCTGCTGTCAATACGGACTGAAAATTCGCTCTGTCTCTTTCTTTCACGGGCTTTCAAAAGGCCTTTTGTCAAAAAGGCCTTTCTGCTTTTTTGTAAACATGACCCTGTCAAGCATAATTTTGAAGACAAATTGATAGGGACAGCTGCATTTATTGTTTCCTGTATTCCTTCAATTTACAAATAAAATAAAATGTGCATTATTATGTAGTTTTCCACTGCATTTGGGCCCGGCCCATGTTGAGGCGTTCAACGCAACTCTGCGCACCATATGAAATATTTCACCCAGTTTGACAGCTGTCAGATCGGTCCCACACACGCACACAAAAAAACCAGCCACGTTCGGTCGGTCCGGAATTTTGTCGGAAAGCCTGATTTTGTCGATTTTCGGTAAAAGTGGGCATATTGTCGGGTTCCTGGCAGTGAGCGCGTGTTTACCATGAGTGAAACCATCAGCTGTACGCCGGAGAGTGCGACCTTCGAGGCGCCGCAACTCCAGTTCAACGAAGATGGCTGGGGTAAGCAAGGAGAGAGAGCTTCTCCATTTACCACCTCCCGGCACGCGCCCATTGACGAGGATGCGGAACTAACTATGCTGCTTTTCGTACGCAGGCCCTTGTGAGCTGCCGGATGCCTTCAAAGACATCCCGTACCAGCCGTTCAGCAAGAGCGATCGTCTGGGAAAGATCAGCGACTGGACGGGCACGGCCCAGACGGACAAGAAGTTTTCGAGTACGTGTAACATAACCTCAAACACAGTCATCGGGTGGACGTAATTTTTAATGTTTTGACCTTTGCCGCTTTCTTTGTAGACAAGTACGCGTCGCAGTTCGGTGGCGGTAGCCAGTACGCGTACTTCCACGAGGAAGATGAGACGACATTCCATCTGGTGGACAGTGCGAGAATCCAGAAGCCGCCGCACCAGCGCGGTCGCTTCCGCGGCAACATGCGCAACAATCGGTACGATGGCGGAATGAACGTAGCAAACGTGAGGCGACTTTTGTTTAATGGCTTCGTTGTGTTTCAGGTCGGGTCGCGGCCGTGGTGCGCGAGGTGGCGTGCAGGTCGGCGCCATGACGACTCTGTCGAAGAGTGCGTCCAAGTTGCGTGACCAGCGACGCGGTACCACCCGCAAGTGGGGCATGCGGGGACCACCGCCAAAGATCCGTGACGCGTCGGTCACGGTGCGCCCGGACTGGGTGACGATCGAGGAAATGGACTTCCCGCGGCTGGCGAAGCTGTCGCTGCCTAGCGTGAAGGACGGCGATGACATCATGACGTGCGGTACGCTCGAGTACTACGACAAGACGTACGACCGGGTGAACGTGAAGAACGAGCGGCCGCTGCAGAGCGTCGACCGTATCTTCCACACCGTCACGACGACGGACGATCCGATCATCCGGCAGCTGTCGAAGTCGGAGGGCAATGTGTACGCGACGGACGCCATCCTGGCGACGATCATGTGCTGCACGCGCTCGAACTACTCGTGGGACATCGTGATCGACAAGATCGGCAACAAGTTGTTCATGGACAAGCGCGACAACACGGAGTTCGATCTGCTGACCGTGAACGAAACGGCGAGCGAACCGCCGCAGGAGGACGGCAACTCGCTCAACTCCCCGCGCAACCTCGCCATCGAGGCGACGTTCATCAACCACAACTTCAGCCAGCAGGTGCTGAAGAGCGGCGAGAAGGAGCTGAAGTACAAGTTCGAGCACCCGAACCCGTTCATCGGGGACGACGAGGAGGGTGAGGTGGCCAGCGTCGCCTACCGCTACCGCAAGTGGGATCTGAACAACGGCATCACGCTGGTGGCGCGGTGCGAGCACGACGCGGTGCTGAAGATGCCGCAGGGCGACACGCAGTTCCTGACGATCAAGGCGCTGAACGAGTGGGACTCGAAGATCGCGAACGCGGTCGAGTGGCGCCAGAAGCTGGACACGCAGCGCGGTGCGATCCTGGCGAACGAGCTGCGCAACAACTCGTGCAAGCTGGCCAAGTGGACGGTGCAGGCGCTGCTGGCCGGCTCGGATCAGATCAAGTTTGGATATGTGTCCCGTGCGCACGTTCGCGACTCGTCCAAGCACGTCATTCTCGGCACGCAGCAGTTCAAGCCGCAGGAGTTCGCGAACCAGATCAACCTGAGCATGGACAACGCTTGGGGCATCCTGCGCTGCATCATCGACATCTGCATGAAGCAGAAGGACGGCAAGTATCTGATCATGAAGGATCCGAACAAGCCGATGGTGCGCCTGTACGACATCCCGGACAGCACGTTCGACTCGGATGGCGATGGTGAGGAAGGCGACGATGGGGAAGGTTTCCAGCCGATGTACGACTACGCAGCTACGGCGTCTAGTGTGGCCGCCGCCCAATCCAAAACGACCGCTGTTGAGGCGGCCCAGAGTGAAAAGGCGAGCGCTTAACAGTGAGGCGAAGGTGAGCAACACAACCGTCGGCGCATCATCCTTTCGGCGTTCGTTCAACACTACATTTAACTTTCTCGGCGTGGTGTGGTTGGCTGCAGCTGGAAGGGAAAGTAAGCTAGCTATAGCAAATAGAGCATAATTCGTATCGTGGTTCCGTGCAGAAAGTATTCCGATAAATAAACTTAAAAATGAAAATTTCCCTGCTTGAACACCGGCAATGGGAGATACCCAAAGCGTGCTTTGATTGTGTCAGTGTATTTTTGCGCAAAAAATAACAGCAAGCGGTGGTATAAATTTCGTTTTGAAAGCACATAAAGTACAATTTGTTTCCGGCCTTCAGCGTCATCCGACGGAGCCTGTGCGCCGTCCGCAGCAGTAGCGAAACGGTAAGACAGCTAGCAAGATTAATTGTAACCTTTAAATCAAACATGCGAATATGCTTTTTACGGGATGAACAATTACCGCCACACCGTGGTGCGTTTCGGTACGAACCTTATGCGGACGATAGGCGTAACAGCTGGCCCGGTATTGTGTAAAGGACCCGTGTGCGTATCCCTGCATGCGCCGTATCCGGCAGTGTATCCTTTCTGTTTGCCATTTGCCGGTGGCAAAAACGAATGTGGTGTTTTGTTCGCACCGGTGAGCGGTGCGTTTTTGTGCTCTAGAAGGGCATTTGTTGCGTGCTTTCTCGGCTAATCCGTGGCTGGTTTTTGGGGAGCTCTATGCGCGCAATGAATGAGACCATTCATTCGGTGTTCTAGACCATAGTTTGGATGGATTGTTTGGTGAGTTTTCTTTTTTGTCCTAGAAGAAACTTGCCGGCAAAATTAACACCACGATGTTGATTCAACTTGGTTGATTCAACTTTAAATTAGATTGTTGTTTTGTGGCAAACCTTGTCTCGAAAAAGGTGCTTGAAGGCAAAGGGTTGATATAACACCCTTTGTAACTGTTTTTCTAGATATAATCGTAAAAAAAACAAAACGATTGTAATAATTTAGATGTCAAGCATTCAATATAAAATTCCTCGGTTCACAAAAAAGGGAAGTTGTAAAATTCCATCTCCTTTTTGCTAAAGAACGTATTTACAATGGTTTCCATAATTTCTCTTGGCGTCCCGCGGAATGGATTAAACTGATCCTGACGACGGGGTGCCCCGGTTGTTCCGTCATCATTCCGTCATCAGCACAACCGAGGCAACCCGGCGGGACATCTTTCATCACTTTTCATACAACCCTCCCCACGGAGCGAGAAGCCATCATTCTTCTCGCTCTCCCCCGGGGGTGGGTGAACGCTAAAAGGACGACTGCCGTTTTGCGACAGCCTGGAAGAGGAATGTGCGGCGTGAAAGTGGACAAACGCCGACAACCGCAACAATAGTCTCACGGTGAACAACGGCGACCGACGACCGCGCGTGGGGTGGGTTTTGGACCCAACCAAAACGGCTCACTTAAAGCCGAAGGAAGCCACCGTTTTGTCGCATTGCACGCACCGGGACAAAAAAGCAGCCAGTGTGGCGAGCCGGAAGTTTTACAGCTGTTTGTCTTTCGGCGGGGCGTTCCAGCGTACGCACGGTGTGTTTATTCCCGCTTTTCTCTTTCTATTCACCGCAAGCTCGTTCGTCGCGGATAGGGTGTGATGATGGACAGTGCGGCGAGAGTGGACACGAACATGACCGTGTGTGTATGGCTTTTGCATTCCATCACCAGGAAAGAGAGAAAGAGGGAGAAAATGCCAACAGCCGCAGGCACCGGAAACTATTGCCTACCATCGTTGCTTGGGTTGTAGCACAGTTGCTCGCAAAAGTTATGAGACAAGACGCAAAAGTTATGAGATATGAACGTCTTGCTATCCTATTTGGTTAATGTTTACTCATCTTCCAGATTGAACGAGGCAAAAACCAAGCTGTGTTGTGATCTTTGAAGCCGTCCAAAATTCAATTCCCACAGCATCGTAATTGTCTTTGAACTACACGCAAGGAAGCTAGAAGTCTACTGAACATATTCAAGCATGAAGAAACTTTTCACAGGCTCCTTGTGAGGAAAAATACATTCAAGAAGATTACTAGCTCATATAGGAGAAGGGACAGTGCCGAAAAGGACGAGTTCAATGAGTTGTACGATCGTTTCACTGTTGTTGTAGTCTTGTCAGTTGATTACGGGCTGATCATGTCACTGGATAATCCTGTAAGACCGACCACATGGACGGAGGAAACGCGGTAGGTTCAGACTAAGTGAAATCTTCCACCAGAACGTCCGGAATATAGTGGTCTGGTTGATAAGATACGTGATTTTGCAACGAAAGCCTGTGGATCAGACCAAGATAACGAAGCTTTTGAAACATTTTCCAACTAGGTAAGTAAGAAACCATGAATTTACTTTGTTTACGAGCAAAAACTGAACTTTGGCTGAAATGAGATGAAATTAGATAGAAAATTCTTTCAAACTACGGATCGGTTCAGTATGGTTGGCCAAAATGTAGACGTGTGCCACAGTAAATCTGATCTTGACTAAAAATGATCTTGACTAGGAAGAATCAATACACTTTCACTATCAGAAATCAGGAATGCTCTGCACTTTCACAAGCATTAATATTATTTTCAAGCTGGAAGATTTCGGACAACATTTTAGACATTATCATTTGATATACAATACAATTGTATATTGTACCTCCTCTTCCCTAGCAAAGAATGAAACGAGAACCTAGTAGCCGTTACGCCAAAGAAGAACAAGATAATGAAATCCTTGCCATTTTGTGTGTTTTTTAGTTACTCTAGTTGATATTGTACCGTGACTTTTGCTAGTAACTGTACATGGACCCACATACACAAAACACACACTTGTGGGTACATGTTTCATGTGGTTTGAGCTCATCGCAGTGACTGAACCCAACGAAAGAGAGCAACAAAAGGAAACCGAGGAAGTGAAGGGGCAAGAGGAGGGGGATGAGAAAAAAAGCAACAAGCCGAAGGCAAGCGAAGATTGCTGCGGAAGCTTGCAGCCCGGTATGTAAACATGACAGGCAAGATTAATGATTAATCATCAAGCTTCATTCCACCGAGCGAGGTAAATGTCCTTTCGCTTCCGGTGTGTGGCCCCCTGTCCTCTACAGCCTCGTTAACCGCCGCCGCTGCCATGTGTTAGTCCAGACTGGGCGGACAATGTCGCCCCAGCAACTAACATCAGGCGGCGGGCTGTGTTTCCCTTCTGTTGTTTTACGCTCCACAACTTTATCCTCACAAAAAGATGCTGCTGCAGTAGTAGCGCTTCTTTTTTTATTTTACGTTCTCGAAGTCACACATTTCGCAGAAAGTGTCCGTCTTTACTGTACGCCGGCAGGCCAGCAGAAAAACGAACGAGTGATTTCGCAACATTGCTGTTAATGCGGACGAAAGCGTAGCCCGTAACCTTTTCCGCTTTGTTTTAAATTATAATTCCATCTTATTATGTCGCTGCTCTAGCGAGAAAATCCGACACTTTTCCGGGCTTACATAGCGGCACAGGTTTGGCCAGAGTATTTGTGAGTGACTTTCGCCTCAGATTGCGACTTGTTGTTCAAGGCGGCATGTGGCAGCGGATAAGGTTTCCTTTTTCGTGTGCTCCGTGGCGAACAGGAAGGTGGTAATGGTTTGGATGACAAATAGTTCTCCTTGGTCATTCGTTTGTAGCTGAAAGGATTCATCTGGCAGAGCGAAAATAATTGTGCGAAGATGTTAACGAATTATATGCTCTTATAGCTTGGTACAGATGTGTTGTGTTTCTTATAGAATTTCTCATTGATTTTTTATACTTTTTCTATTAGGAAAAACAGAAACTAGGACAACATAATAAGGAAGTTATTTCAAACAACTTTCTATATTTAAAGTTAAAGTTTAAAGCTGAGAGTTGATAAGTGTGTTGAAAAAAGATTTATGTAAGCTTTAGTTATATTATCCGTTCAAAGATGGCGCTACTCTTTCAAGGCAGCAATTTCTTGGCAATACATTTTGGCAATGGTTGCTGGGATTGCTGATAAAATTAATACTCGTGTGAAGGGCAATATTTATGAAGGATGTCGATTTAAACCCTATCAAATTGAAGATTTTGAAAACAACATTCTGAACATTCTGATTCTGAAAACACAATCTTTCATTCATGCAACCGAAGCAAAAGAAGAAAACAAAAACAGCAATCGTACGTTTCATGTCCAAAACGAACACCCGAGAAACTGCAAAGTGAATTCCGCCTTCGACACAATCCAACCGCACGGCAGCCACACGTTACGCGACTCTATCGAAAACTTTTCATCAGAAAATCCCCTCCTGCACTGCACCGGGCACACCGAACCCGGAACTCCGAGTGGTCCGTGGGAAAAACTTTCACACCCATCCAATCCGGCGGCGGCAAAGGAACGAAACTTCAATCGTACGGCTATTCCGTGTGGCAAAGGGAGCTTTTCGTTTGCGATTTGTCTCTTTGGCGGGCAGGGCAGGGTGGCTTTTTTCTGTGTCTGTGCGTTTTTATTTCGTGCCGTCGCTTGATTTGGAATGAGATTTGTGTGTGGCATTTTGTTGGAACGCAAAACCAATTTTCCGTCGGGCAATGGGATGGAAAATTTGGTTGTGGCCAAACATTGATGGCTTGTCTTGTCAATCGAACGATTGCGAGAATAGGCGGCCCGGCCCCGTAAGGACGTGAACTTGCTTAACTTTTCCTACGTACGATCCGTTAAACAATAGCTCAATTAGTGCGCCTGTGTGCGAAAGTGGAGTTCGTGCGTTCGCGCACGTGGACGAGTGTTTCCGAGGGCCATGAGAGCAAAAGTAGGGAAAGCGTGCTGGCCACGAAATCAAAATCCGTCTTCGCAAGTGACAGAAGACGAATTAGAGCGAGCAGCAATTCAATTAAAACTTTGCCTTATCGAACACGCCGCACACGCCGCCGTGCAGGCCGACCGGCCCGTCGTAATGGCTTTCGGTCACTATTGTTCGCCATCGCCACCGGGCAGCATGGATGTGTGATTTTATGGTGCTTGAAACTTGAAATTTGCGGATAGTTTGGTCCTACTTTTTTCCCTCCCCGTGCCGAACCCGTGCCCGTGCGCCCCGCAAAGGATTGGCCTCATGTTTGGACCGTTATTCGAACGAGTGCTTGCCGTTTTTTTTCTCTCTCTTTCTACTGGAGCGATGCTGGAAAAATCAAGCGTGGTGTAGACTAAGTTCGGTTGAGTTGAATTCAAACGATGGAAGGGAAGGAGTGCATTGATGCTTTCGATTCGGTGTGTTAAAAATGACCGCAGTGAAGAGAGAGAGAGATTGTGTGATTTGTTGTTAAATAGCAGTTTGGGTTAACAGACAGTTTAAGTGTTGCTAATAGTGTATAAACCATATAATTGCTAGTATAAAATATCACGACACTGTAAATCGAACTTACAACAAACTATTGTGCCGAAATTTAAGAATTAATTGTTCTATGCAGTGAATTAAACGATAACTTTATGCGTTGTATATTCAAATTTGATAAATTTCGAACAAAAAAGAAAAAAGATCCAGCTCGTTTGATAGTCATTGAGTAATAGTGAGATTTTAGAAAGTATCCAAAAAAGGCAGTTCAAAAAAATAAAAAATAATACGTTTGTTCGTAAACCATATAATTATGTAGATACGAGTTTATAAGATGGAAACACTTCTTTCACTTTTTCGAATGCTCAATATGTGTCACATTTTATAAAAAGTCTACTTTTCAATAATCACTTTAGTCTTTTTTAATTTTCAATTTCTAATGAACCAGAGCACAAAACCGATGCCAAATGGTAAACAACACAGGTGTATATAGCTCAATAATGTCAAATAGCTATATTATCGTGCTGAAAAATAGCACAAAAATAGGTGGAGGTAAAAACGAAATGCATGTCTGTCAGAAAACAACCCATTTTGGTCAGTAGTTTCGTCATAATTATTGTTTCTTTTTCTGAAACCGCTGCAAAAACAGTCCCAAAATTTGTACACCTGCCCTATACGCCTTCCTAAAGCAGTCTGATTCAAAAGCGGTAACGTTTCACAGATGCTTTGGAAACGATCGTTCCGAATGGTGAACCGACTGTAACCTACAGCACAAGTCCAATATGTTGATGACCAACATAATTACAACCGGAAGCCAACGCCGTGAAGCCGGCCGAATCAACCCGCCGGAAATCCCTCGCCAAAGAGCGTGAAGCACTGGGCGCCTCCATTGCATAGCGCCCGTCGCCATGGAGACGCCCGGTGTCTGAAGTTAAACGAGTTGCACAACTCTATTTAACTTCGCTCACGTCAAACAGTTGCGGAAACTCTTATCACTCCGGTGCAAACTGAGCGAAAACAATCTTGGGCACGTTGGTTTTAGGAACAGAAATAAAAATGGGGATAAAAAAGTGGACGAAACACCGCGCAGTGAAAACAAACCAAATGGGATACAAATAAAACTCCACTCCGTGCGCCCTGTGGCAGCCGTTGGCAGGGCGTAATTTTAAATATAAGTTTCCGGGTTGCTTCGTTAGTTTGCTTCGTTATGTGTTTTTATGTGCCGCTTGCTACGAACTGGCACCACCATCGTCTGGCGGAGGATTATGGTTTCTTTTAAAGACAGCCAGTAGGTTCATCTCAAACCGGACAAAGTTTCGCATTCTTTTGGGCTTGTTTTTTTTTTCGTACCATCAAGCTAGTTTTTTTTCGGGAGTTATTTTTGGTTGCTTGTGCTTTAACAACAGCGCCCACAGTGGGCCTAGCAGCCGTGTGCATTTGCAAAGTGTGCTGAACAGACCTGTTTATTCGGGTTTTATATGTAGAAGCGGCAAAAACAAAACTGCCGAAGTGCGCAAGAAAACTATCGCTCCATTGTGTTACCCTTCGCATGCTTCCCCCTGAAGCGAAAAGAAAATACTTGAAGAAAAACAAAGAAACCCCTTCACACTCGGCTTACACCCTTGAAGAACCGTTTCCGTTACGACTCATTGAGATCCCGTACCCGGCTAGCACCTTCACATATAGCAAAAACACGCACACGCAGCCCATCGACCAAGGCAGAAAAAAACGGAACACTCCTCAAAACGTTCTTCGCGCGCAGTTCGAAGTCGGCATGGAAAAGAAAATCGCGCCAATATCGTGCCCCACGCGCGGGCGCGGTGTGGGGTAAACGGGTACAAATTTTCACTTCATTTGCAATGCGATAACGACGCGGCTGCCGTTTACCATGGCCCACGCGGTCCGGGGAATGTAAATCGCTTCTGGCTGGGCGCTTCGTTTCAGATAGGTGTAATTTTTACGACGCTAATATCATGCACTGTTTTACTTTCGTTTCCGCCCGGGTGGGTGGGTATTTGAAAGTTTCCCAGCGGGCATCGAATGATTCGAACGGAACGAAACCAGCAACAGCAAAATGTGGGCCTCTCTATTGTTCTCTCTGTCTTTCTTTGCTGGGGTGTGTAGTTTAGCTTTCGAGGATCGGAATAAATAAATAGCTGGGTGCGAAACAAATAAAAAAAACCCTTCTTCTCGGTGCAGGCAACCGGAAGGCCACGTGCACGCTCTGAAGGGCACGGATAGAGGAATAGAAAACACACGAACTCAGCCCCCCATCCCCCCGTTAGGTTAGGCCGCAATAAACTCACCCCAACGCAGCCGCCACGAACGGGCGCGCTCGGTGTGTCCTTGTGCGAGCCGGGTCTGGCTGTGACAGGCTCGCTCGTTTGCTCGTAAAAATAAGAGAAACAATGTTATTTTTCACAACCCCACACAAACAGTGGCAGGCAGGCACAAAAGGACAGACGGAGTGGGCAAAAGAGAGAGAGAGAGAGAGAGAGAGAGAGAGAAAAAAAAGCGCGTAAAACGTATCCCGACCCAAGTGTGTGAGTGTGTTTTTATCAATTTTCAATCGTCTTCGTACCCTCCGTTACGTGCGTGGCGCTTCGATACGGCTCAGTAGGCGTTGGAAGCGCGCGCGGTGTCTTCGCCCGATTTCGCCGGCCCACAGCCTCTCGGCCGCTTCGTTTTGCCTCGGTCGGAAGCGAACCGGGCCAGAAAGGTAAACGTTTGCTTTGCCACAGGTGAGCGCGTCCGTTTCTGATTGCGGCCGTTCGGATGTATTATTCACCGCACCCCGCCGTGTACTGTGTCGCCGTGTTGATCCGGGTTCCGGTCGGTAGACAGACAGAACGGAGGGCTCGATGTTTATTCTCGGGAGGCTCGCGTGTGGGAAGAAAAATACAAACCTCCCCTTCGAAGAGGGGGAAAAAACTGCCGAGGAACAATTGAAGAGGTTCTTCCATCCGCGCGTCAGGTTCACGATCGGTTCAAGTAACAAATCTTTGTCACAGTGTCAAATCTCTTCAACGTTATGTTTTTTTTTATCTCCCCCTCTTGCCACGAGTCGGTGAAGGCTGCTCGAAGGGTTTTTTTGCCACCCACCCTGGGGACTTGTTTTCCTTGCATTTCTATGTTTTCACGTGCCTTGCCAGCCGAGATTTCAGGGCCTACTGCTTTCCAATACCGTGGAAACGCATACCCTCCCACACGGCACACAGCACACATGCAAATGCGTGTGTCTTTTGCCTCTGCCGAGGTAGCCAGGACGGCGTTCGTTCGGTTTGTTTTCTCTATCCACACTCGGTTTTCTCTATCCCGCATCTGCCACCTGCTCCGCGGAAAAACATTCTCAACGATGGTTTTCGGTTCCATCGCGCCCACCCAAAGCGTTTTATGTTCCTTTGCGATGCGTTGTGGCACCGTGACAGCGGGAAATGAAGAAAATTGTACCGATAAAAAGAAAGACGAGCGCCAGGCACGGTAACACCGAGCCGAGGGCCCATTCCGCAAGGTTAAGGTAAACAGCGCAGACACCTCAGCCGAAGTCGGCGTGCGATGCTGATACGCGCTGCCATGGCGCCGGGGATGAACGTTGCGGTGAAATGCAACCCCGGGATCGGGTTCGGGTTGGGCGGGCACTTTGCTTAGGCAGACCGCTGAGCAAATGTTTGAGCAGGTAGCGGCGGCGACAACACGGAGGGCCTGGCCTGCCCTGAGGGTGTCTCGGGTCCGATCGGGGACCATGCAAACACTGGAGGTATCTTTTCGTGCAACCTCCTCCGGCCGGTTGTGGTTTGAGTGGTTGGGAAAGGGGGGACCTTATTTTTTCGAGCAAAACTCGAGCCTGGTTGAGGGTGACACACGGGCAGGCACTGTTATATCAACACAGCCCGGAACAATTTTAGATAAGATTTCGTATTTGCTCAAATAATTACTTAACAGGAACAAAATAAAATTGAAGCAATCCTTACTTTCTGCTCCTAATATTGCTGAGTGAAATTTCATTGGGATAAGGTTTTAAATTATAAGAGAGTGGCACAGTGTAAAAATCGTATCTGGGATGGTGAGGATTGTGAATTCTTGCGCGGAATGGAACTAGGCGTTCAGGATTTGATGAGAGGCTATGTGTGTTTGAATACATTTTGATTGAATTTATACCGGAAACAATGCTAATGTTTGTCATGCTGTTTGCGAGCTGATCGTGTTTTTTTCAATCTCTCAAATCAAATCTCAAATAACGATGCAAATGCGAGCATCTAGTCTACCATCTTATTGAAACTCTGATTGTCTTATTAAAACACATAATGTTCTATTGAGATGCCGTATGATATTTTGTAATATTGTTAAATAACTTTAACATAAATTTGAATGTGAAGGTTTGAAGTTTGAATCTACCGTGCACATCATGGAAAACACATGAATATAATGAGATCCTTGTTTAACATATTTTATAAAATTATTGTATTTCCTTTCCAGGCTTTATCTGAAGTGACAAGATTCAAAATTTCAAAATTATTTTGTATAATACGAACAATATTTAAAATTTAATCTAGATAAACATAATAGCAGGCAATGATGAATCTCTATGAAATGCCGACTCCGTGCTTGAAGTAGAATCGATGGATTTTAATTAATATCTCATAGAAGAACGTAACTGTGATATTCCAAAAGATGAGTGTTCTATTTACTTCAAATAATTCAACCCAATTTAACAGTTCGATTACCACGAGGAATCTAGATACAAGCTCGGGTTACAAAAAAACATTATTATTATTCTCATTGAATTCACTTTCATATTAATCACACCTTGCGCTGCACGATAAGAATAATAAACGACGGCGCCCGTAATTGAGCGCTTTGAAAGGGATATTTATCATCACTTACCGACCGTTCAGGCTGTCTGCTTCCTTTCTTTATCGATCTCCTTCAACGCCACGGTGAAACGGCTTCGCAAACGTCGCGCCGCGCTATTTACGTTCGCTGTTTGATTTGCTCGATCCGTTTGCATCTTTACTGCTTCCAGGCGCAATTTTCCACGCGTTAGAGTCGATTTCCACAAATCAAACAACCTAACATTCCCCGTTTTTTTTTAGCACGGTTGGACTCGAAAGGTCATGGGAGCGCACAGGTTCACATGGTTCGATTTAGGTACGCCCACATGGCGCGTATCGAGCCACCGACGGTTATTTTTCTCAAAAGGTGAGTAAAAATTACCACCACCAGTGTGTTGCAGTTTATGGGCGGGAAGGCTTGATGATGTTAATCGATGAATTGACAGCGTGGGACACATTTATTGGGCTGCACCACAAGGAACCGGTGAACTGTGCTTGAACGGTGAAACGGAGCCCAACGGAGGCGACATAGCAGCATGGTAGCAAAGCTGATAATTTATAAGTGGAGCTGGAAAAGGTTAATCTTTAAAAAATGGTGATTGCAACGGCAATAGCATTGTTTATGGGGGGAATTAAAAATATTTTTTTGGTATAATGAAAACAGTGTCTGTAAGAGCTGATGATGTGTTTTTTTTTTGCGATTGGGAGCAGTTTAAGGTAATAATTTTTCTGTACCTTGGATGAGTTATGAGCAATAGTTGGTGTTTAAGTTTCGATAGGAGACATGATCCTGTGGCAAGGCTTCATAACCCTATCGAAGCACATAAATTAAAGCTTATTTTCGTAGGATTCATTTAGTTAACTTACATTGATAGTTCATTCACGTTACAGGTTCGAATCTGAGTGCGGGCCCAATGGAGAGAAAGAGTTTCTGCATAACTTGCAAAGCCCTGTGAAAGGATTAAATGAACTATCTTAAGATAAAGTTCTCCGCAATGTTCATTTTTTCCACTTTTTATTCTTTACATTTTTCACTTTTCAAACGATGCTATATATTGTTATTATTAATGTTGTTGCGACGAAGGTTCGACACCTTTGGAGCTCCAATTCGCCGAGCCGGGCGAAACACAGCTAGAGAAGTAAGATGAGTTAGAAGGTAGAAGATGAGATAGAAGAGATGAGAAGCAATCGAGTCGTCAAAGAGGAAAGACAGTACAGCAAACAGGACAACAGAGCAACGTAGAAAGCCAGGGAAAGGAAGCGGACGAGAAAGTG
>KB672868.1:3613554-3633170 GCA_000349145.1 Anopheles dirus | reverse complement strand
AAAAAAAAAAAAAAATTTCAACAAATTGCTTAGCAACCAAGGTTTTTAGAGTTAGCACTGAACCGTTTTCAAATATCGTACAACTGAAAGTATCAAACAGAAATTATAGTAAATATAATAATAAAAATATAATAAATATAGCAATCATAGTAATTCCCGTAGTAAACAGACTAAACCAAAACATAAAACCTTAAAGAAGGATAGAAATGCTATCTCTGTCTTTCTCTCTTACACACTTTTTGCACTCCCACTTTGTGTCCCTAAACAAAAGCCACCAGAAAGCATTCCTTCCAACAATCACCTGCAACATTGTAAGGAATTATATTAATGGCAAAAGAGTTATTCCGGGACGTACGGAACAACGGCTCAACATCCTTCTAACAAGCAACATCTTCGCCGAATGCGCCTCCACCCGCTTCCGACGAGCTAATCTTCCCGCCAAGCGATCGCCGGTGTGCGAAACCAGCGTGAAACAATTAGTTTTAATTTATGGTGGACTGTTGTGTTCACCTTTCCCGGAACCTTTCGCCCTTGCTGGCCGCCGCCCCGGGAGTGTCTGGATTTCTGATGGCTCTTTTTTGCGTCACTCTTTACTTTCGACCCCGGTGCAAACTTATCCGTCGCGGCTTTGTGGAAGTTTTGCGCTTCACTTTTGGCTCGTTCTCGTTTCGTTAAAGTCAGACGCGTTGGGTTGGGGAAAAAGGAAAAAAAACACATACACACACACAAACACGATGCAGATTGTGTCGAAGAAAAAGGGGACGAAAAGTTTTTGATGGAAAATTTAGAAATCCGGCTTCGACTAACATCCGTTCCGGCCGTGTGACACAAGGTCACTGCCGAGAAGGGGGGTGATCCGTTTCGTACCCGAAACTACCGCCATCGGATTCAGCCTGGAACCGGTTTCCGGCGGCTATCGCTGAGCACTCGTCTGCCGGGTTTGTTGTGTTGCTGTGCCGTTCGACCGTACCGTGTCCGGCTTTCATGCTTATCGCCGCACGGGCATCCTTTTCTACGATTTGCAAAACTTTTTGCGTCCCCACTGAACACCGCACCGTGGAGGTGGGCACGGGAGACGGGCGCGTTCACTTCCACGGGGACGTTTTCCGGTCGAGCCGTGGTCCTCAACGGAAAGGACTCGCTGCCTTTTTAGATCTCTGAAAACGGGGTTCCGTGTACAATTAATCATCATCAAATCGTAAAACAATTACCCTCGCATTTTGCCCACCACGCGTGGGTTGGTGCGCCGCGGGATCGGGGGAACTTTCCACCGGAGCTGGAGGCAGAGGGATACAACGTAGAACACGCGTTCGAGCGTTGTTCAGTTGCCCAACAATGGGAATGAAATATGCTGCCCGGGGGTTGTTTGTCGTCCATTCGGGTCGCCATTGCCCCGAATGGATTGACATAAACAGGAAAAGAATTGATTTTTCGCCACTTGCTTTCTTGCTTTCTTCGTTGAGTTTAATTGTCCACAACACGGTGCGTTTCGAAGAGCAGATTCGTTTCGAGTAAAACCACGGCAAAGGGCAAATAGAATTCCGCGTTACCACCTGCCAGCGGCAAACAGACGGCCCTCGGTTCAAACCAGTCCAGCGGTGAACTTTTGCCATTTCGGTAAGAGATAAATATCTAACGAACATTCGCCGCCCGCAGTTGACGTCTTCATTTGCCCACCCGTCTGCGCTGCTGGACGGGTGCGGACAATTTATTGACGAATGAAGTTTTCCGACGACAACAGCATGGAATCGTCGGTTTACTGTGGTTCGGAGTTTGCTGTAGCCGATCAGTGCACGGTGAAATGTCAGTCTGACTAGTCGACAAAAGATACTAATTGATGTATTTGACATTTGACAGGTTTTCTAACAAGCGACACCATTTTTTATTCATTATTTAGCAGTGCAAACAAAACGAAAGACACACACGAATCCGTACAGAGTTATATGGAGGAGCTCGTTCAGACAGCATCGTACGAAGATACGGGGCATTGAACAAACCAATTTGGTTTTGTTAGACATGTCTGACTCACAAAACGATGTAACTTTAGCTACAACCCCTTTATAAAATGTAAACAAACACTTGTTTACATTCGTCGATGTATATTTTTAATAGTTCGGCAGTTTATATTTGAAAACGGGAAACTTAAACGAAAATGACAAATAAAAGGTTTACTTTGATTCCAAGGATGACATTCCCACGCGATAGAGAACAGTCTCCAGAACCCCCTTTCCATAGGGTGTTGTTTGTTTGTCTTGTTCGAGGGATGCTATAGCGCTGCCTACGCTGATTAAAACCTACAATTTCATTCAAATCTTAGTACAATTACGTCATTCTAAGTATTCAATTTGTTAAACTAATGCAGGAGAAAGCAGGCCGTTTACGTTAAGTTTCATTTGTAGAAGGGGAAACATGTCTTGAAGCATGCCATATAAATAATGTTTTGATTTGAAGTACTCGTTAATTTGAACGAATAAAAGAAGTAATTCAAGTTTTATGTAGTTTAATGATTGATTATCTACAGTAATTATAACCTACACATTGTAGCTTTTCCTTTTCAACAAGATATTTTGTATTAAACTTTCCATCATCAACACATACGTTGTTAAACACGACGATTACTTACACTTTCCTAAATCTTGACCAATCGGTGATGCTTGAGAACGGCTGCAACAATTATCCTGCAATGAATTTGCTCGCAACAGAGTACTGACGCTCCTTTTTTAATTATACATCTATTAAATGCAACTCACCGTTTCTCACTGCAACAATTTGTGCAGCGAAACTGCGCGTCATGGATAGATAATTTAATTAAAATGAATTGAAATGCATTTTCACATCCGCGCAAAATTGCAACGTGCAAACCCTTTGTTGATGCTGCAAAACAAAACAAAAGCAATCTTTTTGGCTCGATTCGACGATTTGATTAAACAACGGCAGCTGAAACTGATGGTTCATGCTTGCATTGCTTTATTGATGGATTACGATATACCATTTCATCATAGTGTTCCGTTGGGTTTGGTGCTCAATATAAAACACTTTGCAACTCGAATAATGGACATAGTTTTCAATAAATGACTCAAATCATCAAATGACTGCTTCGGATCAGATCAAACCGCAGCTACACTGTGAGAAGTTAAAGCGTTGTGTGAGTGGAGATTCTTCAACCACAACACTCGTGCTGATGAGTTATTAGATCTCCAACGATGCTTGCTTCACATTAAGCGTCGAGTGGTTAAGCATCTGAAGATGGATTGCGGCAATGGACCGTCCGTTGTTGGGGGCACTGGAATGCAGAAGGCTGTCCTGTAATCTAGGCACTTAAGGTCAAATACGTTATTAGCTGTGCCTTGTTACTCTGGAATGTTGATATGGAACTATTTTGCTAATTCAATCCACAGTACGAATGCACCGCTTCCTGACAAGTGGAACCGATTCACAATGCGTCAAGGGTAAGACAAGATATGGGAATATCTCAACTTAAGTATACGTTTAGAAGAAAAAAAAAATTACTTTGGAAAATTCCCAAGATGACACAAACACGACAGAACCTGTTCAATCTCGTTCATATTAATTAATGGTAGTCTTGATAGGGTTGAAAAGGTCTCCATCTATTATGAACCCCTCTGGAACCAGATCGTAATTATTTGAAATGTTCTCTAAGATACCTAAGTTTGATCGGTAGGAAGTTTACATCAAAGAGTTATTTCGAAGATTGTTTTGCATGCATATATTGCAACCATAAATCTTTGCCGAGAGTGTTTGCAACATGGTGATGATTACGAGCGTAACTTTGATGTCACCGCCCTAGCTGTTGATCACTACACTGTATTATCCGTTTGAAGTACTCTTCACGGGATTATCCTTATCAACCATCTTCATAATAAACCTAACACTCTCCAGCGTGTACTGGATTGTGCAGAGTGTGTCCAGGCTGGCACACAAACGCACACACATACACATAGTCGTCAGGAACAGTAAACAGGATCGAGGGGAGCAAATTAAACAGTGAGATAAAAGCATCCGATCAGACGAGCGCTCGCATTACCACGTCGGTACTGACTGCCTTCTGTGGAGTGCTGTGAAATCCGCAGAGCTTAACGCTTGCGACCGGATGAATGGCCAATGGGTCACGCTGAGGATTGATTTGTCACAGCGCCAATCGTCGTTTGTCCTGTAATCTGATAATCTTCTGCCAACGGTTGCGCCATTACTGCTGGTATTTCACTAACAGCCATACTGGGCTCGAATGAAGGAATGGCTTCGTTTTTCCTTTTTTCTGTTTCATCTCAAGCCTCACGTTTCACGATAGCATCGCTACAGCCCCCTTCCCCCCTCTGCAGTACACCTCTCTGCCGTAGCTCGAGGTGCAAAAGTCACTAATCGTGTTACGCAATAAATTGAAACATAAATTTCTTACCACGCCACGAAGCACCGGGCGCCTCCATGGTGGTGCGCTTCTTAAGCTTTTGGCTCCTTTAGGCATCAGTTACAGCGCGTGGACTGAATGAGGGGCGGCACAAACGAAGCAAAAAATAGTGCAAATTGTTTGCCATCGCACAACTGTCGGCGCCATCCCATTTTTACAGCGTCCTGAAAAGAGAAATCACGTTTCGTTTTTTTTTCGCTTGCTTCAGTGTTTATTTTACAGCATAAATCGCAAGTGTCCCTCGTTGTTCGCATTCGCTTCATTTTCGGGAACCACGAAAACTGGCAGGTTTTAAGTGCCAGGGCAACCGGGTGGATCGGAGAAGCGGGGCGATTAAGGATTTGGTTTAATTATTTTTAGCATCGCATCGTACGCGAGCTGGAAACTGTTGTCACTTATAGATACGAGCGGCCGTTGCTTTCGTCTGCTCCGCCGCTACAATTGCCGGCGGGACAATCCCGTGCCGAGTGTGCTACCCCATGGGCGTAAGTCGGGGCTATTTATTTGTTCCACGTTCAACCCTTCCGGAGGGACCGGTTCGCTTCGCAGAACCAGGAACCCGTCGAGCGGGATCGTTGATTATCTTCATTTCCTTTCCGGCCCAACCGTTAATCTTTCGAAATACACGCACAAACAGGCTGGCTGGGCCCGGCAACGGTGCCGGTGGAATGGAATGCTGAAGCGACTTATTGTCGGGAAGTGTGTCGCCCGTGACGATTGGACGGTTGGCCGAACGGACGCCGAAGGCTGGAAGATACCGAAAGCAGTGTATTTTTGTGAGTGTTTTACCAATTTCACTAATGGAACAACAGCTTCCGAAATAATGAATGGCCGTATAGTGTATGTCTGTGTATTTGTGTGAGGAAAAGTTGGCTACCATCGGACTGCATGTTCCTTCGGGTTGGATGAGTTACGACCAATGGAGACGCCCGGTGGTTGGTACTGAAAAAAGACTAAAAGAAAAACAAACCGAGATAAACGCAAAACTGAATGTTAACTAATGCGTGAAATATTTTAAACTGACCGGAAAAAATAAGAATAACATTTGACAGCTGCGTAACAGTACGAATCGGTGCCAGCGACTGTGACAAGGATTAGGATGTGTAAAAAGCATCATCGGTTAGATGTAATACTTAGTAGAAATTTTGTTAGCAAGCTTGGTTTAGCTTGAGTAGAAGGTAGACAGAAAATATTGATATAAAAACAGAAGCAGAAAATACATCTGTGTTAGTAATCTGTGAAAAATTGTTTACAGCATATTATTAGTCAAATTTCTTAAGGGAACCGCAGAGGTAATCAATACATATAAGATCTCTAAACAGGACGGAACAGAGCACACAATATATTTTTTTAAATAAACGATTAACTTTCAAAAATACATATAAATTAATTTTAAACGAAAGACTTGCTTTTCGAATTCCTGAATTTCAGTCCTGAATCGGGATGAAAACAAAGAACCTCGTCTTTGCTACGTTTTAAAATTCACAACGGAATTTTAAAACGCAAAAAAATCACAACGGAGCAAAAGATTGTTTAAGTAACAAAATTAAAGTAAATAACCTTAAAACTTTTCAACATATCAATATCAGATTGTCTTTGATTGTCAGATTGATTGGTTCATGATGGATTCGATTCGATACAAGAAACGCAAACGAACCACAGCCACCGGGTCAGGAAGCATCAGAACGAAGCCCGAACAAAACTGTGGGCAACAAGTTTAGAAAATTATCCTTATTATTTAGATAAAAATGCATAAAATATAAACAAATTAATTCGATATTTATTACAGCCATTCCGATTCCACTGGCTTAAGAATCATAATGAAAAACATGTAGTGTGTTTCGTATTGAGTGTTGAAAATCATTGTAAGGAATAGACAATCTGACGTTTCAACTTGTGTTTACGAAATATGTAATAAAAAATGAAAACTGTAATAGCATTTACATTAAGATCAAATCCCAACTGGGCTATGGAATACAGTTAAAATGTATGATTTTATAGACTTTTGTGTTTCGCGTGCTATCAATTAGAATATCTATGTTTTATTAGCAACACCTATCAATACATGTTTGAAATGTATTCCAGCTTTAATTCTACTATATACGAAATCCGTACAAAAAATGGAAACGCAGCTGAACCCGAACGGATTCCGTTGACGGTGCAGATCCAGCTCAAACATGAGCTCAAAGGTTTTCTGTTTTAAATTAGATGCCCAGTTGCACTGTACCTACTGGGAAGCAAAAGACAAGTTTCCAGGAAAACCCATGAACGTACTTCTTGAAGTCGTACCAGCGCGAATGGACCGTTTGATGCGTGTTTGCAAGCAACGTTCGGTGCATTGCAACAAACCGCACCGAATGCAGTGACGAGCAACCAGCTGTCTGGTTTCTGGACCGCATTTGCTCGCGAAGCAGCGCCGTAAGCTGTCACACGGGCCCCGAAGGGGCTTTCGTGCCAAGAGCCGGAATCGATTCTATTTACCAGCCGAAACGGAAGACACGGCCGTGCGAGACGGCGGTCGAATTCTGCTGCTAACATGACTTTAATTGATTTATGTAACAGCCGTACAATTTATGGCTTTTCAAGGTTTCGTCCCTTTGTCGTCGAGTGAGTGAGTGTGTGTAAACGGGTCGCATTTGTTTGATTCTCGCAAACCTGCATTGCGATAAACATAGCACCCGAGCTAAGCGAGGAAAAAGAGTGTTTAAACAGTGGCGCCACATTGACCTCACACTACCAGGCTAGTTGTGGAAGCGTGTGGTCTGAATGCGACTGCTATTATTTATTAATAAAGTGCGGTTAACGTGTTTTTGAAGCTCCACCAAGTAGGCCGAAGCACCCCCCGAATCGCACGTAGCTGTCAGATCAACGACAACCCCGGGGGGAGGCTCGGGCCGTTGGGAGGCCGCATCTGAAGCAGGCGAGCAGCTTCGCAAAGGTTGTACTAAAACAGACCACGCGGTTCGGTGGAACGTTCCCACGTCACACTCACGGGTGAGGCGTGTGACGGGTGTGCGTGTGTGTGTGCACTCGAGTACGTTAGCATAATAAGCAGGACAATGAAAAATAATCACATGCATACATTAATTTTTGAGCCGCAACATTTTCCACCGAGCTGGTACGGATCGGAGGGAGCTCCAGAAGTGGCCACACACGTTTGTGCCACAGAACCGACTAGCATGGCTCCCCCATTTTCCTGCGCGGGTGTGCGTGTGTGTATGGCACTTGACTGCCAGCTGCAGACTTGTTGAGGTTTGATCAATTCACTCGCAAAACCCACAAACGGCAGTCTGTAATGGAGCAGGGCATCGGTGGGCCGAGCGAAACAGAGCTTTTTCTCCCGCTGCGGTAATACAGTGGGCACAATAATTAACATCCGAAGCAAGAATAATAATTGCACCGAGCGCTGGTATTAATGGGCTTCCCGAGAGGCCAAAAATGCGACCCGGAGTACGCTACGCGAATCGTATCCCAAGTGGGAAACATACGCCGAGGTGCAGGTGAAAATAGTAGTAAAATAAAAATGGAAACCAATTGCACTCTTGGCGAAGGAATATTTTATTCGGTATTACCAATCCACCCCCGCCAGGTGGGCGACCCTCGGTTTGTTAATCAGATAAGTGGAAATGGTGGTCGTTAAAATCAGATCGCGCTCTTTTGGACGCAGCAGGTATGCGAACGAGCCTCGTTGGTAAAATGTGTGCCTCTTCTGCACGAACAAATACGTGGCATGGTTCATCGAGGATTCGTGTGCTGCATTATTCTTTTCGTCCGGTATCAGGAGGCTTTTGGGTGCTGTAAACCTCATACCTCTATGTGTGTGTTTATGTTTAAGCTGAAGTGTTATTTTGCTGAAATATTCTTGTTCAAAATAGATAAATAAACGGTTAAAAAATTGGAAAAAATTGTTCCTTACCTTTTAGCATTACTGTCATCATGCTAACGTTTATAAATGCTTAGAAGGTTTTCTAATAATGGCAAATTTCGAAACATTTATCTGAAAGTAAACATTCCTAAAGCTGTCATCTACAGGTTTTTGATCAGCAGATGTTTACAGGATCTTTAAATTTAAGATGAATTAAGAGTTCTTTTGTTGGAATGTTTGAAAACGGTTAGATAGTTCATAACAACTTATGAAGTCATAGAAACTGCATGCTTTGTGCTCTTGGTGACTTGAAAAGGATGTCATTTGAATCGCTCAATGTGTGTTCAACAGTCAAAGCATGATGCACCATCATGAAATTGTAGCTCCTTTAGCAGCCACTCATACCGAAAGAGGTGTGCGAAATAGAATTTCAGCACAACGCAAAACAACAAACAACCCTTACTATAAATTTGTCGCTTTCTTGCTCCCCGAAGAAAAAAAAACAACAGACGCATAAAGCGGCGCGTGCGATAAATCTTCGCTCCGATATCTCATTACGGAGAAAAATGATACCCATTTTTGGCCGCGCCTAGATTCGCATCACTTCAAACGCGGTTCGGCTTAGGATAGGCGCACCCTATAGGACTCTAAAGGGAGGGATAAAAAAGGGGCGGCAAAAAAGGGCCCTGCCGTCCACGCAGGTACAGTCTAATTTTGTTGTTTATAGGTCAGCTTTTTCACCGCTTAATTATGGCCCATTTGCACCGTTTTGAACACTAATTGAACATAAGCGGTCTAGAGCGGTGGGGGAAAGCATGGTTGACTCGCCCCACTTCGCCGCTCTTCATCCCGCGCACCGTCCATTTACCAATACGATCAACCCGTCCGGGCAAAAACGCATCCGCACGGTTCTGTGGGTTGCCGTGGAGCTTCCGTTCCATTTCCCTTCGCCAAGCGATTAAAGACGAAACAAAAAAAAAATGAATGGGCGTTTTAAACGTTCTTTCACACTCGTTATTCCTCTCCCTATATCTCTCTCTTTCTCTGTGTTTTCGCTTAAGTAGAGCGATTAGACAGCAGACGGACAGGTTAGGAAAACCCCTTTTTCAGGCAAGATTTTAAAATTTCATCCCAGTCGTGAGATCGTGGCCCGTGGGTGGATATTTGAAGAAAGCTACTGCCCTAAAAGGAACGAAAGAGAGTTAGAGAGAGAGAAAGAGAGAACGAACCACTACCAAGCATCCAAATCAAAATGCCAGCCGTGTTATCTACGGTCAAGATTATACCCCGAGGAAATGGAAAGATTGAACATCAACTGAATGGAACTCACCCCTCATCGCAAAAAGAACACCGCCGTGCTTGCTGCTGCAACGACGCAGCCGGAGGGATTTCTTCTGCGCTTCTGCGGGTTTGTGGGATTTCGGAGAACCTACACTCCCCTTTTCTTACACACAGCGAAGGACAGCGGAGGGGGCCCGGTTGGCCCGGACCGTTGATGACGAGTGTAATTTGAATTAATTGAAAGCTATCACACGACGCCGTTTCACGTCTTCGTTGTGCTCCAGGGCTGATGGGTGAATGGTGTAGTTTGTAGAGGAGATTTGTAGTTGAATTTAATGTAAGTAGCGGCATTTTTTACTTTCTTTCTTGTGATCCATTTCAACCATTAGGAAGGATTGCTTTGACGACATTACATGTCGTTTGCGCATTAGTCTTATTAGTCTAATAAATTTAAACGGTTTGCTGTCAAAGCAAGTTCACCCTACCTGGTGCTGGTAGGTAGTTTCGTGCGTTTACGTTAGGTGGTGCTAGAATGCTTCCTTTACAGAGGTATTGGAGGAATGAAAGGATCCTTCTGTCTGAAATAGACACGGGCATGAAAACCACCGGATGGTAATAAATTTCGATCTAACTCTACTGTGTTGTTGGTACCGCTCATTAACGACTCATAAATTAATTTCGAGAGTAGTTAAATTGTGGTGAAAAAGCGATCCTCTTTGCGTAAATTTAAACTCCTCCACTAATAATAAATAAACTGCAATCAACAACTTGTTCCTGCCACTTGTTCGAGCTACGCGAAATGAGTTAAAAGCTTATGTAGCGCGAATGAAATGAAATACGCTTTGTTGGATGAAAAGTAAAACTATTTAGCTGTACATTGAGCTGAGACTGGCAGACGTACGGAAGGACGTCGGAACGAACGCTGGCAAAATCGTTCATGAAAGCAAAACACCAAAGTTTTTTTTTTTAAACGAGTTAATGCAATTTTTCCGCATGATTGAATTGCTTCGGGGTAAACATTGCTGCACCGAATACTTTGAATAAGCAGCACGTTAGATTTTTACCCTTTTTTTCAAAGTGAAAGTGGCAGTGGTAAATTATTTTATAGGGCAAAGCGACATAAACAAGCATTTTGGGGTTTCTACTTCAAACGTCTCTATTCATTTGCTGTTTGAATAAGATTTTGAATGCTAGTTTTGAATGTTATTCTTATATGTAACTGAACTCGTTTTAAAGAGAACAGTCCATTGTCATCCTTTTTCGGATATGCTTCTGGGGGCATGATTTACCGGAATTACAGTACGAACAGATGTGCACTACTGTCTAAAATAAACAGCCAGAAAATCCACTTTGAGAAGGGTTTTTCTATTTCATCCCGGCAAGTCCCTTCATTAATTTTCCCGTTTGAAAAGACACGCGCCTAAATCAGTTTTCGCTTGTGCGAGAGGAAACAATTAGGGAGCGTAGCCACTTTACAGGCTGCCAGAAAGGCTCTGCGAAGGATGATATTGGTGAACATATTTCATTAAACAATGAAAAAGCATTCGTTTTGAAGAAGAAGATTTAGTTCGTACGCTTTGTAGTGGGATAAACTTTCAAAGTTTTTCGTCATTATAAGTTTACGTTGGGAAGATAATTATTGCATTTTCGTTTTTTATCAAGCATATACCCTGCTAAATCATAGTTATAATGACATCGTGCAAAGCCGTTTAAACTTTCCTGGCAAACGTCCTTTCAGCACAGTCAGTAATCAGTTAGGGAAGGAAAAGGAAATGCAATAATTCCTTTGCTGTTGGAAAGCAAAACAAATGGTTTGCTTTAACCAAGTGCATGAAGAGCGATTTTGTTGGAACGTTCCGGGGAATAAATGCTTTGTGAAAAGTACCGGGCGCCTCCATTTCATTTATTTGAAAGTATAATTTATGCATTCTGCTTCGGTTGGTTGTTGAGTTTATCCAAACAAAAAATTACGTGGCTTTGTGGAAAGAAGAGAAATCACCTCATTGCACAGAATTATCATCCAATTATTTACACTTCCTAATCGGAGTAAGTAAGGCAAATAGAGCTGGGACTGTGAAGTGGATCAAATCAGAGCGATGCAAACAATGACCGCACTATTATAAAGTCGTGAAAGTGTGCAGCATATTGTATATATACATTTCCATACAATTTCAAGATGGTAACTCATCGTGCCACAGTTATGAAGTCTGCATAAGCTCTAGCCTATCGTTTACCGTCACGTTTAATATTGTTACAGGACGACTAACTGAAGTCAGCCCGGCAACTTTACCGGTTGAGGCTGGGTGAGCATTCAATTTAGAACTTTTTACGTTACACATAAGCAACGCTGTCGAGCGGAAGCCAGCTCAGCAGAGAACTTAATTGCAGCACTACAGGTAGGTAAGGTAAGGTGCGCCTACAAAGCGTGTCTTACCTGGTATACTTTTCTGTAGCTTTAAATCGTTCATACCAGAGGATGGCTTGGTCTTTGTTGATGTTTTTAATGCTAATCGGGCTGCATATGCTGTTGAAGCATGCACGAGAAATGTTTTCTTAGATGTTCTTTTGAGCATGAACAATATTTAATCTTCTCCAACTGAACTGAATACCAACCGGCATGCACACAGTGGAGATGCGCTGTATGTTGTTACTTCACATTTGCAGGGAAACGTTCCTACAGTGCTCGTATTAGTTCGTTAGATAACTTGATGATAACTTTCCGTGAGCTTATTTGCAAGAATTTGACATAAGCCATGCACTTTTGCGTCGCACATCGGGTTAGACATCTAAGCCACACGTCATAAAAATGAATGCACCACAGTTTGCTTACCTTTTGTTCGGGTCTCGTTTTGACATCATGGTCGCTGTGTTGTCTTTGGGTCGAATAATCAAATTGTGCTAATAAAAAAAGGAATATACTATATCAAATGAATCAACGTAAAAACAAAAATTAATTTCAGTTGTATGAAGTGCAAATCAGTGGAAAGGTTCAGATAAAAGGTATCGTTTGCTGAACTTCATGGTTTGAGACAATAAACAAGCTATGTACATACACTTTTAATTTATGATATCGCGTTTTTTTTTAATTTCAACCGAATATATCGGAGATCGGTCAACGTTTCATCTGGGTGTGCCAACAACTACTACAAATCCTATTTGAGAATGAGAAACCAACGATCCACTCAACTCTAACTTCAACCAACTCTAAGTCGAATGTCTGTTTGTCAAACGACCAAGTTACTATTTAAATCTTCTTGCATGTCTCAAAGTGACACAAGTTGTTCTGTTCAACAAAGTCGCCAAAGGTTTATGTTTAACTGTCGAGCGTTGTTAAAATGATGTTGCTAAACTGAACATATTCCTGCAGCCCCTTGTTTTTATTCCTTGTCGGAGAAAGTAAGACGAATTGACATAATACTTACTTCATATTTCACAGATACTTGCTCAAATATATCATGCAAAATATTACTAATGTTATGTTGCATCTTCACCGAGCTGTTTAGCTTGAACAAATGGGGAAACATTATGCTTGGCGTGCAACAATATTTTTGATCTACTAAAACTACAATAACGTTCCTACTTTATCACACGTCGCACTCGGAAGATGCACCAAATTTCCTGGAAAATGCACCAAATCATGCAATTGGACTACAGCGAGAAGCTGCCGCGTTGCATTTGCTTGATTGCCACCCGAAGATGATCGAAAGAAGCAATACTAGCAGCAGCAGCAGCAGCAGCAGCAAACAAGCAACGCTCCCTCAGCTCAGCTCAGGCGACCGGAAGTACGGTAATCCGGCAAAAATCCAAGATCAACAGGAACGACCGAAAGCAAACTTTCCCGGCCTGGGAATGCAAAACGCCCTAGCCCTAGACGGTCCCCACCGCCTGAAAAAGCGACCAAACGAAGCGTACCGTCGTTCCGTTCGATACCGGCGTTTGCATTGTAAGCTTCTCGTTAGGATTCGTTTTCGTTTCGTACGCAGCCGGGTTTGCCGATGACCAAACCCTGGGGGTGGCTTTCTTTGGACGGTGGGACGACCGGTCGTGGGGATGGTTCTCGTCCCGGGCGAAACTTTGCCTTTCATCCCCGGTCTTCTGCCTCAGGTGCGGGCCAACCCTCGGCTCTCCGCAAAACCCGCACAGCTGAGATGCCAGTTGATCCTGCTAATCGCATCCCTCATCCTCGCCTCCCCCTCTCTCGCCCTCAACACTGTGGAAGACTTTCCAGTTCTGCTGGGAACCGCTGATAGTAAGTTCACCGGGAATGCAGTTCTTTCACAAACGCGCCTGCCAAGACGCTGGCACGGTGAAAACTGGGAAGTCAAACCGAAAACTTGCAACCACTACCGGGACGGTCGGTGTACGGGGCTCGGCGAGAGCTTTGGCGTGCGGATTTTTGCCTCTGTCACTGGCTCGGAGCAGGATGCAAGGGACTTGCCCGCTCCGATGGATGCCGGTTCTGCCGGCTGGGTGCAGAAAGTTCTGCCAACACACGATAAGATTAAGAAACAATGGCACGCCGAAGCGTCGCCTGTCGCTATTCGCCCGGACCCAGGGAACTGCAGTTTCGGTGCAGTGAAAACAATTAAAATTCAGTTGCGCCCGCTTATCACAGTCGCAGTCGGGGATTGATTTCGAAAATGGTGGGTGTGCTCGGTAAAGGATTGGGGGTGATAAACGAACCACAGCGCTGGAGAGACTTGCTGCTCTCCGGTCGTGATATTTGGGTGCAGCTAATGTGTCATGATCTATTGCAGGGATGCGATACGAAACACCACTTATGAGGTGGTTCGAAGCAATCCGATTACGTTCACCGTTGCAACCGAACGCAATGGCGGAGTGCAACAGGAGCCAGTGCCAAGCATTACCGTGCATAATCCATGCCGCACTGGAAGGCACAGTAATCGGTAACCGGCTGTCGATGCTCGTTCCGGTTCCAATTTTCTTCATTGTTCTCGAGAGGATCTCGCCGGTGGATAGTGGCTTCCCATAAATAGGATTAAATTGATCAAGAAAACAAAACTACTCACAGGGGTAGCACAATCTTATGAGTTTACTCGAAGCTAGTCGCGTAGTTTTGGAAACGATTCACTTTTATTCACATACATATTTTTACTTTAAAAGATGCCATGTTGGTAATAATCGAGTATAAGCGAGAAATTGTATTAAATTTTGCTTGATGAGAATAACTTCAGCCCAAAACATAAACTAGCTGCCGGCTAACGTATCGGACTATCTTAAAAATCTGTTGCTGTGTTGTCGTTGTTTCCACTACTCGTCATACTCACAATAATCATAATAACCATAGGTAGATTGCATCACTAGCACTTGATGCTAGCGTTCCTGGCTTTTGATAAGTGACATATCTAGACAAACTTTTTTTGTTCAAAGCTATTCTAAGTTATAGTAGAAACCTGGACACCAGCAAATGTTACTTCAGGATTCTAACTGATACAGCAACTGATATCGAAGTGCTTATCTACATGCTCATGCTTCAAGCCTGTTTATCTTTTAATTTCTCCTAAAATTGATGATTTAACTTACGTTCATTGTGTGACAGTGGCAGTAGCTGGACTTTTCACCCATATCTTATTGAAACTTAAGCTAGTATATCAAATCTTTCAATGCGGATATTACGTTCTCAGCTTAAAATAAATCAAAAACGTTGTATTATATTATTTATTTATTTATGTTCGCCAGAATATGGCTTAACACGTTCTTCATACTAGGCGCTTAATATTAGGGTACGCAATACAGAAATTTAACGGAGACAATAACGCTCAACAAAATATCACAAAAATCACAACAAGTTCTTATAACATTAATCGTAGTCGTTCCTTGAATGTGTTTACACTTATGTTAAAGTCAAAACAGTCGAATGCATTATTAAACACACGTGACATAGCCGTTATGGGGTCGTTTGACCCGTACCGTGTGGTTCGGAAGGCTAATCTAAAAAAAGATCTATGCCTCGACGATGGGCTGTGCAGACAGATATCGATGTTTTGCAGAATGTTGCGAGCGTCTATTTTGCCGGTCAGGACCCCTGCAATAAACAACGCTTGGGCCTGTTTTCAAGGGTTTCGAGACCAAAAAGGAGACAGCGTGATCGGTAGGGCGGCAGTTCGTTCCGATCTCTCCACGGTAGGCGGCGAATAGCAAAACGCGAACACTTACGTTGTATCGATTCGATCCTTTCAATCCAGGTTTCGGTATACGGATAAGACACAACAGAACAAACACAAATACAACAGACACAAATACAAAGATTTAAGGCACATTGGGTCGTCAAAATCCCTTGCTGAATACCATTATATGTAAAAAAAAAGTTCTTTCATACCAATTTAGGAGTAAGAAGAGATCATTACCATCATCATAATCATCATCCAATGATAGAAACCGAAGAAGAGGAAGAAGAAGAAGATGATAAGCAATTTCAAGTAATTTTCAACAGTGCATAGCGATCTCGTTAAATTTAGTAGTATTAACACTTCCGAGATGTGTTGAACGAACGAACAGCAGCATATCGTCATCAAATAATAAACGGCCGTTAAATCTGAATACATAAAATCAAGAAATGCTTTTTACATAGTTAGACTACCATAGTAGTCTAGCAACTCGCACTATATACGCTCCTCAAATGATGCGGGAGCAATAAAACGAATTGGTAAACCTAAGTGTTGTATCAAGTATGGGCAGGCTACGGAGAACCATGTTTGGACGACACTCCTTCTTTGGCAGACAAACATAAATTAAGGAACAGTAAAAAAAAGTAAGTGAAACTGTCTACACTGCTGAAGAACCATCATTGAGAGGTTTCACCGTAGTTACCTCGGATCCTAGATGAAGATAGTTGAAAATCTTTGTTATTCGTGCATAATAAATGAACTTACCAACTTACTCGACCAACCTCTTTGTCGATTCATCCTATGTTCTGGTCATCATGTCCATGGCCCAACGGTACGCAATAAGAAACGGCTGTCGTTACGTTATGTTTCTGTTGCATCTTCTTATGCACTTCACTTTTATTACCCACTCCAACAATCCTTCGTTTGCGAGAGCTTCGTTCACTTCTACTTCTCTCTATCTCTCTCTCTCTCTCTCTTCCATTTGATTTGTTTCACCACATCTTCCGCTCCGGCATGGTATTCGATTTGTGTAATGTTTTTCGTTATTTCATTTCGTAAGTCTTGTACAAGTAGAAGAGAGTGAAGGAATTGTCTTGCCTCCATGTGCCTTCTTCCCCTTCGGAAAAGGGAAACGGAGGCCGTCGGCGGTGCAGTCGGTTCACTTTAGCGCGATGAACGCGGTTGTTGCATTAATAGCAATAAATTTACAATCATTTTTTAACAATCGTGCCCTAGACTCGTTTTCTTGCGTTATTCACTCGCTCTCTCTCTCTCTCTCTCTCCTACTCATGTCAAACCGGTCGGTGGCATCGCTTAGTTTCATTATGCATCGCTTGGCGTTCCAGTCAGGATGCAACCCATCTTTTATGTACATCGTTTGATTTTTATTCATCTTCCGGTTTTCCTCGTTTTCACTTCGCCACCTTGGCGCTCTTCGGATTGAACGATTTGACCGCTGACTTATAGTGATCTCTATAATGAACGTAGTTGCTATTCACATCTATCGTCAGCAAGAAGAGGGTTATGGAAATGTTTACTCAAGAATGGATGCACTGTACTGCTAAACCAGTTGCTCTATTGTATGGTGATGGTAGTATATAGCCTATCTGCATCCTTTCCGGTCCGATTCGAGAAATTTCTACGAGGAAATTAACTACCCTTCTCGTTCGTTCATTGTCGTAGCGTACAACGCGCTGCATGGTTGCGTTGTGTGCTGCATCCTTACGCATTCTCTATGTCTTTAGTAATCTTGTACAAAGGCACTCAGTTTGACAGGGAAATAAAATCAAATCAAACAAAACGTGAAATATTCGGTTCTCTGTACAGTTGTAACTACTACTTCGTTGTTAGGCTACCGTATGTATATATATATATATGTAATGGGCTACTTCAACGTTTCTAATCGTCGTAACTCGTCGGTCGGTGAACTCAACGCGCACTGCGCTCCATACCAAGACAACCACAAGCAATCGATCATTTACGGTGACGGTGATGGGGCCAGAAGCATTTAAATATCATTAACAAACACTAATCGCTTCGATGGCGATCAGCGCCGTTCGGAGAAGCTATACAATATGCTGGATTTGGGAAATTTCCTCCGCTTCTGCGTGATCCTATTAGGGTGGCCGCCGCACAAGGTCCTGCAATGAATAATCTATCCCGCCGGAATGCTAATTCACTGAAGGGGAAAAAAAAACTAAAAAGGGAACGATTTTAGCAAATTAGTCCGATCCGCACACGAACGTCCTTGTGCGTGGCTTCGTCATTGGCCCCATTAATCGGCTTCTACGAAATAAACAGCTGGGAAAGTGAAATAATAATAAGAAAAAACACATCCTATTCTCGAACGAATAACCTTTACCACCATTTTGCCGTATACAGCCAGTCACCCCGTTTGCTTGCGAAAGCGGTGACATTTACTCCGGGCCCGCACAGGCCCTCTCTCTTCCCTGACGGGTGGGTCGGTTGTTGGTGATTATAAAACTTTTGGCTTGAGCAACGAGGCAACGAGAGGCGGAGGTTTTATGGAAGAATTTTGGCATTTTATGGTACCGCGGACTCTCGGCGGTGTTGTTGTGTTGTAGAGCATTTTTTTTCTCTCCCACGGCACACGGTGCGGATCTTCTTCCGCGACGGCAAGGCGGAGCCATGGGGTTTTTCCGCTGAATAAATAATAGAATTATCCGCCACCAGAACCGGGTTTCATTATCTTAAAAGGAGATGCAAATTATGGGTAAGTTTTGGGGGCAAAAGTGTGATACAAACACGAGCGCGAAAGCATGCGGCCCGGGTGGAAAGCATCGGACGGGCGCGGAGTTTGAAATTTGATTTCGAGCAGCTTCGGCTTCGAGGGGAGTTCGGGCGGTCGGAGAATACGGCATACGGAAAATTGCCACTGACTAAACAGATTAAACCCGCCGACCTCCGGAATGCATTTCGTGCTCTTCTGGTGGCCCAGCCTCCGCACCATCGGGTTTGGCAGCACATAAATTTGCGGTCAACAAGCAGATTCTCGTTCAGGTTTGATTCAGGGTTTTTTTTTTAATTTTTCCTGTACCGCATAAATTGTGCCTCGATTGAGGGCTTGAATGATATACGGGCTTTTTTATTTTGCTGTTAAGTTTATCCAAATGACGCGATATTAAACACTCATTCGAAGCCTGAACTTGTTGTAATGTTGTGTGCCATTGCGCAGTATTCGTTTTGAACTACGTGAAATCGGCAATTTGCATTAACAGTCAATTGTAGTCACAGGCAGGGAACAGGCGGAGAAATTATGATAGTAACTGCATTTTTTTTTATTTTCATGGTGAGCAGCTAATTTATGGATAACGAAAGATAAAAGAAACAAGGTTCTATCATATCAAAAGGTGATCATAGATGACAGCAGCTTTCATTCATCGGTAACTTTCACTCAGCTTCATTTCACTCGATTCAAGTTCTTTCACACATGGGGGACACCATTTCTCAAGCAAATTGACGTTTACTGTCAAACGTAAATCATGGGATTTCAAACGTTTACAGATTAATGATGCATTTTCACGCTGACAGCTGCGCAAACTGTCAAACGGGTTTTCATCGCTGTAAGATAAGTTATATATACTGAGCTTACATCAATAGAACGAGCATTTGACAGTTAGCGGTTAAGTGGATGTGGCAGTCGTTTATAAAATATCGGTGGAATAAACACTTTTTCGTCAGGATGAAATAGACTTTAAAAAGAATACAGTGCGTAACATAACTATACGCCCACTTGTTTTTCGAGAATAGAACGAAAACTTGAAGAGATACATGAAAATGATATTCTACTAAGTTGTAGATAATAACAAAATACGTCTGTGACGAATTTTCCACATTTTTACACACACTATTACTATTTTTTTCACCACCGTCAAAAACGCACCCTGTAACATAA
>KB672868.1:3562222-3613472 GCA_000349145.1 Anopheles dirus | reverse complement strand
ACGCACCCTGTAACATAACTATACGCCCACTTACGAAAATTATTTTTTTTCGATACAAATAATCGATTTAAAATATAGGAACTTTTAAACAATCTTGTACAATGTAAGCAAATTTTTGAATAACTTTTTAAATTCATCATAACTTGTGGAATGCACTTTTTAGGCGCAAAATAATGAATTTCGTATATTTCGATTTTTAGTATTGTTTTGGTAGCATGTTTTGGTTCCATTTTTTTCGACATAATGCTGAAAACATGACCTTTCGAACCATGTATAGCAATTGCTGATCCAACACTTGCAAGGTATTGAAAACAAAAATACCTAAAGTGAGCCGTTTCAAATGCGTCGCAAAAATCGAAAACCAAACGTATCAATGTCCCAGTGAGCTTGACATACTTAAGAAAAATGACAGAATATATAACAAATATGTCAAAAATCGTATTCCTCTCCAACGCAATGGCCGAAAGGAGGGTCGCCTTTCGTTCTATTCTCGAAAAACAGGTGGGCGTATAGTTATGTTACGGACTGTAGCAGAGGAATGTGTTAAACTAAGTTATTTTCATCTTTATTCCAACGGTAATAATAGTGCAATTTATATACCAACGAGATTTTGTAACATGGTAAAAAAGGTAAAATAAATTGAGTATAAGGAAGAAGGTTAAAAATAAAGCTAGTCTGAAAAACTTTCGATTACTGCCAGCAAATGGTTGGAGAAACCTGTGACTTATTCGATTGATTAGGAAAGTAGATTCGTGATAAGCAATAATAATATATGAAAGTATATGAAAGTTAACAAATACACATTGCAGGTTAGTGATGAATAAAAAAACATAACTTCTTTTGATTATTTATAACGGATGACTTCACAGAATATAAAAAGAAAGTTCTTGTGTTCAGTTATAGTTATCAAACTTATATCGAAATGTATTAAAACCGGATGGCCATCAACGTTATGAATCTTTCCAAAACTATAACTAAAGAGCTTCGTACAATTACAATCAATGTTTGATGTATTTTAAAAAATGTATTGATGCTGCTATCACCATAAATGAGTAGAATATAGACATAAACATAAAGTGATGCGACTCCTACTTTACTAGGTGTAGAGGATTATACGTTGACCTGGTTGCAAAATTCCTCCCTCTAGTACGCTTCACATGATATTCCCTGCGCATTGCGCCATTGAATTCAAAGCGTTTAAAAACGAAAGGTTTCAAAGCTGCACCAAACACACACAAACAGTGCATATTTTATGTTGCTGATTTTGTGATGAAAACAACCACCATTTCTTTTCACCAACACCACCAGCCTGCACTGCCTGCAGCTGACCTGCTTCCGTTGGTGGTTTTTCGGCAGAAATGACCACCCCGTGTCAGAATTTCTAACAAACTTGTCCGGGCACAAAACAGAGCTGGGCTTCGGGCCGGTTCCCCGGGTGGTTCATAAATAGTGAGCTTCATCTGAACAGAAAAGCTCACCGGGCACGCTAATGAGAGGTGACATCCGTAGATGAAATAATGCATTCCCGGGCCGAATGCACCACTGGCTGTCCTGGCTGCTCGGAGCGGGAGCTGTAAACTGTAGCGAATTATAATGCCCGTCCGGGTGGAATGCGAACTGACGTGGGGTGTGTTTTTCGTTTTCGGTGTCGCACCAGCAGACACTGAGGGTAGGAATTTGCAGAAAAAAACACACACAGAAACATTCGAAATTGATAAGATTACTCGCAACGGCCTTCCAGAGACGTGAAGTCGTCGCCGAGTTATACGATGCGTCCGTGGCAATAAAATGTCGACACGGTGTCCTTTTCGTTTCGGTACCGCTCGACTAGGTGCTAGGTTGCTAGGTGGAGTGAGAATGAACGCGTCGAAAACACTTGTAGTGCGAAAAGTTCGGTTGGAAAGTTTTGCACAGCTCCTGTGACTGCTCCATCGCCCTAACCTTACTTTTTCGCCGTCGCCTGCTTTGCTTCGTTGTCGAGTGTGGTTTCGTTAGCGCCCGTGCTCTTTTTAGACGCAAGGGTAAACTTAAAGCGCCGGTGGTATCGTTATGAGCGTGTTCGGAAGCAACGGGTGGGTCCTAGAGCGTTCCAGGATGCGAACTAAACATGCTCATATCAGTACAGTGATCTCCCGCAGTGCCCCGGCTACAGCTGGAACCATTCACGCTTCGGTGGCGTTTTTGCTGCGCAAAGAACTCTCTCTCTCCAAGTGGGAGAAGAGTGAACAGAGGGACACGTCGACAGACATACAGACGTACAGACAGCCAGACAGACAGTCAGCCAGGCGGTCACAACAAGGTGGCGCCATCCGGATAATTAAGGGTGGCTGAGAGTGAAAAGATTTTTATTAACCAAGTTCCCCCACAACAGCTTTCCACTCCGGAGACCTCCTCCCCGGAAGAGGGGCGTATCTCTCACACACACACACACACACTTTTCGATGGGCTTAGTGTAACACACTCACCCACCGAACCACCCGGCGACAAAACTTTCTCCTCAAACGCTTACCAACACGCGCGAGCATCTCGCATGTCGCATGGCTGGTGAGATTGGGCGAGCCGTTTTTTGGAGGATTTATGTTTTCCCGCGTGTCCCGCTCACTCCGCTCACTCACACGTACCGCACACCCGGGGAAAAGTTGCCCAATTAGAGGCGAACTTTGTCGTCCTTTTGATGGAGATAGCCGTATCGGGAACGCATCTCGTCCGTGGTCGCAAGTTGTGCTTCAGGCGCAAGGTGTCCCTCGCTCGCTTCTTCCGTGCATGGCAAGGGAAGTTTCGTCCACCTTCGGGGAGCCGCCTCCCTGCGAGAAAACCTTTCCGGACAAAACGGATCAGTGAACTTTGGGACTTGTAAATGACCTTTCTGTGCCTGGGCTACCGAGGTGCGCTCCATTGTGTTTACGCTTTGTGCGCGGACGTGCGATGTTGATTCGGGTTTTGTTTGTTCGCTCATCAGACGTTATCGTTCGCACACACACACACACACACACACACACGCGCACACACACAAACAGGTCGAATCCTGGAACTGGGATAGGCAGGATGGATATGGCCGTCTCATATTTCATCTTCATCCTCAGGAATGGTTATTGACCGGCCGGTCGCTCCTGAGACTGAATCACAAAATCGAGATCATTTGTGTGCCGTACACGCACACACACACACACACACATGCTCTCCCTTCCGAGGGTTCCCGTCATGGGTTGATTTGCTGATCGGCTTGCGAGATGCGACCAGCCTGGCGTTCGTTCAGCCGGGTTGGGTTTCACCGGGGCGATCCAAACGCTTAATACTCACTCTCCCACTAGCTGGCGTACACCTTCCATGCCTACAAATTGATCGGTGGGAAAATTAACACACCTTTGGCCGGTCAGGATCGGGTTTTGGAAACCCCGAGCAACCTTTAGGGGCCGGCGGTTGTTGGTCGGCGGATTAACCAATCTCCCGAACGGGGAGTGACCGGGCTTTACAAGCGAGCGCGTGTGTCGGCGCCTGCAGCGTGCGTTAAAGTTTTCCCGCTTCACTACTTAACACAGCCGGAAGCCACCCTTCATCCCCCTCTCCTTTCCGGGGAGGCTGATGAAAACTTCTGCCCGACAGCTGCGAAGCTTTCTCGCGAGATGATGATCTAATTCGAGCGGAATTCAGTGTAGAAAGTGGTGATGGTGGGTGAGTTCATTTCAAAATACATCGACGCCGCGGGAAGCTGGTTGGTAGTAGTTTTGAGAGTGGATTACATCTTTTATGAGATGCGGTTAGATTTTTTTTTTAAATTGCTACTGAAACACATCTAAATTGGACATTTGATATGAAGAAAAAATAAGACATCGATTTCGTCATCCACGCGATTCAACAATTCCACCATGACGGCTATGTCGACATTCGACAAGTACAAACAAGAATTTGACAGCTAGTAGTAGATGTTATTAGTTTACGATCGCAAAAATATTAATATTTGATTCAAATTCAAATTAATTGATTCAAAAATACAACTAAAATTGACATATTTTAAAATAAACATGCAAAATGATAAAAAAAAACAAACTAAATTATAAAAAAAACACAGAACAAATGGATTATATTAGTAAGAAACTCGTATTCTCTCTCTATTTTTATCTCTTTCTCTCCCATCTTATCTCTGAACTTTAATCAAAATGAACCATTTTTAAGATTCATGAAATCGAGTTTCATTTCTCAGAGCTTTACTCAGTCTTGAAATCGACGCACTCATTCTTGAAGTGGTTATTGTGTGTAGTTCAAAGATCGACCTCGAACAATTCGATACAATTCCGCCATTGTAAGTATTCAATCTACCACGTTAAACAGAGTATGGAAGCCGTGCGTGGGAAATGATATTACATGTATGGGTGGAACAATTTCAATATTAGGTAAAACGAATTCATAAAACTCTGGGAACTATTCAGGATTGGATGAAACATGCTGTGAGTTTGGTCATTCGAACCAGATTTCGATCAATTGCCCTTTCGAGTGTGTGGTTGTTTGAAAGTTCTTCGGTGGCTTGAAAGCTTCGATAAAACTTCTTAGTTTGAAATATAGCCCTATGTTTACAAGGTGGAACATATTTATTAGCAATGATCTAAGTTTCAGAGAATATTTTAACAGTTAAAAAGAAAAACAATCGTTAAACTATTCCATCGTCGCTTTTGCCAGTTCTTAGTAGGCTCCAAAATATTTCGAACGAAATTGTTCCCCACACTCTGCCCGCGACCATCGCCGTTTAGCATCTGCAGCTGGGGCAGAAGAAGCCCGAAATTGAATTGAGTACCGACAGCCGGAAAGGCTCATCGTTAGCGGCCCGGTACGGGCGGGTTCGTGGAAACCGGTTCCGTACGACACCTGATCCCCGCGGGCTGCTGTCAGACGCCATTTCGCGTTTCGTCCTCCGAGCCACGGAGCGAGCGGGCTAAACAGCAACGCAAATAAAATGTGCATCAGTCAGTGTGACGTGGATTGAATTGGATCGTCCGTAACCCGTGACCGTGTCTCCCGGTGCTAGCCACGGGAGCCGGGCAGAGGCAGCAGCAGGAGTTTACAGCGCGCGAGCGACACGCCGTACGATTGAGCCGCTGGTTTCGGTTCGGTCCACCGTGACAGGTGCGACATGACGCGCCATCAAGAAGGTACGGCTTTGCACGCTACCCATCGCTGCCCATCGAACTCAATTAAACTCGATTACTCAAGAGTGCGCTCGCACACACACGCGCGTATTCTGCTAAACAAGTTGCGCCCATCGTGCGAAGGCGTGTGCCTTCCCTACCAGAAAATTGACTCCGACAGCGGCCACCTAGCTTCCCCGCTGCCGCGACATCGCTTCCACTAATCGCGACAAGGCATAATTTAATTTCCCTTCCCCGTGGTGGAGCCTCTATGGTTCGCTCTCTGTGGAGCGGTCTCGGTTCTGCGTACGGTGAAGAACATCTTCCAGGAATCTAAGCCACTTCTTCGATTCGGAGAGGACGACGACGACGACGACGATGACGATAAAAATCACCTGCCTATGGAGCGGTCCCTTCCGTTGCTGCCTACGGAGCCGCGGAGGGTCTATGTACGGCGCGGGGGGTGGGGGGGGGAAAATTGCCATTGTCGGTACCTCCTCCGTGTTTGTCTGTCGTGTGCGTGTGTGCGACTTGCGACGAGAAATTATTCAAATATTTTCGACAAAACCAGTTCCATTCCGCGGCAAGAACTTGCCCGGCCACTCGCCAGAAGACTCCAACGCCACACTGGAACCTCCCAACCATGATGCCGGTAGCCGATTTTGCCGAGTAATTACATTTCAAATGGAAATTGATTCAAATTTATTTGCCCGCTTTTGTGCGGCCGGTACGGGAGGCTTTCCCAGACTTTCCCAGAGCGAGTCACATTGACACGCAATCTACGTGGCCCGGTGCCAAGTGAGTCTCGCTTCTGAGATGCACATACACGCACCCCGAGCCACACGCACGAACGGCGATGAAGACGCTCGGGGGTGGACGCTCGTACAGCGTGGGAGCCTACTGTCAGATTCCCCGCAGTATCACGGTTTCACCCTGCGCGATAAGTAGTACACACCGACAATGCCAATCGGGTCGACAATGACATTGTTTATGTATGTTATTGGCGGCAAACGAGGTAGCGGAACGGGTGTGGGTCGGGTGTATCTCTATTGTATCTTGGAAAGGTTGGCACGTTGCAACACACAGATAGCTTTTCGTTTGTTTTCTCCGTTCCCGGTGGTTCCTGTTGCGCATCCAGTGGCGTCCCGCTCACAGTCAGGCACGGTACAGTGCCTTTCAGACGGCGTAGGAAATTGTGGATTCAGAAGAAGGTAAGGATCAACGGGATTCGGTTTTCTTTTATAAAGCAATTGATTTTAAAAGGTAAACAAAACGCCAATATACTGATTCGATAAAAACAATATTTAAAAAAAAACAATGGAAAAAGTTGTATAAATTGAAGAGTTAATCATAAAGAATTCTAATTAATATTGCATTATTTTGCGTAGAAAAAGCTTCCTGAAATGCTCAATTTGACTAACTTAAAAAAAAATCATTTGAAGTTAATGTTCAATCCCATAGTCAGTGGCGCCATCTATCGGGCGGACCTGTAACCAACATAATTTAATTGTTTCATGGCACACTATGCAATATCTTTCGCAACACGTAAATGCCGTAGGATTAAAAACTGACCAGGTGTTCAGTGTACGCTGGAAGTGTTTCCTTTTCAACTTTCCATATTCAGTACAATGGGTTGATGCAACTGTGGTGTGTTTATTAAGGTTCATAAATCCTCTCTCTCCGTGTTATCACAGTAGCAGAATTAGCATTATTGTGTTGCTTGTTGCTGCTTCATCGGAGCCGTATCAGTAACAAGATATTATTCATAAACAAATAAAATAATGGAAGCGAAAAAAAAAACACAACATGATCCGCTGTGTTAGGCGAGCGAACCGAGCATGTAAATGCAAATAGATGCCCACAGGGTTACGCGCGTGATTGTGCGCCACCGCGCGCCGTGTTCATTTGCGCCTGGATCCTCCCACAAAACACCAGGGAGCGTCGTTCCAGGGAGCGTCGTTCCAGGGAGCGTCGCGAATCAATTTCGGAGGACAACCGCGCTACACGACACGCTGCACATGCTTTCGGCGAAGCCAATTGTCTAGGGACAATTTAATTTATTAGCCGCCACCTGCACACGCACACCGGGCGGGCGTCCCCCGCGAATCGAACACACACACACACACACACACACACACACACACACACACACACACATACACAGGGATTCTTGAACCAATTTCGATTCCCGTGTGACTGGTGCCTGGAGTCGTCTTCATTACGGGCGAAGATTTATGAGCTCCGGGGGCTCCGGGAAACGGGCTCACGCACGGATCCTGGCAGGGATTTTGCTTCGCGGAGTCGTGAATGTGGCGTTTAACGAGGAGAGAGGAGCACGCTTTGCCCACACACACACACATACACACGCACACGCACACTGGTGACACTTTTCACCCAACCAGCCGTGGTAAATCTTATCGATTGATTGATTTATCCGATTTTCCAGCGAGTTCGTGTTCAATTGAGTGCACACACACACACACACACACACACTCACAAGCTCGGGGATGACTAAACGAAACACTCTTCCCATTCGGGCCGGATTTCTCCAACAACTCCCCCCCAGGTCGGATGTCCTGGTGAGATCCTCGGAAACGGATGCTCGCTGAAACTTTGTCGTTTAGGGCGTCGGCAACAACATCTCTCCCGCGGTCCCAAGGATCCCTCGGGGCACTTAAGGGGTTTGCTATTTGCCGTCGTGACCCTGGAGGGTGGTCTCGGCGAGCGGACGGGCGGAGGTGAGGTGTGACAAAAAACGAGCCCGGGGGCCTACCGGGGGCTTAGGAACGATAGGATTTAGGAAGGCAGCGCGCGTGAGTGCGCGTGTTGTACGACATGGCAGCGAACACGAGCGAGCCGGAAGAAAGGAGCGAAACGTAAGAAATAGGCTGATCCTGCTTACTCCACAGGAGTCCTTCTCCTAGCCACATGGCGCGCAGATATAAGCGCATGAAGACGTTACGAACGAGAAATCAATCTCGTACCTCGCGTCGGCGGCGTGGATGGGTGCGGCGGTTACGCTTGGAATGCTGCTTCGTTCGATTGAAATTAATTAGTTTTAACGCGCCGCTCTTCGCGTGAGGTGCTGTCTGAAAAACATAATTATGGGCTACGCTGTGGGTGTATTTTTCGGGAAAGAAATCGGTGAAATCGGATGAAATCTGTGTTTCAATTTGGTTGAAAGACAGTTGACTGAACGGAACTTGAAGAGCTACATTCAATGGCAGAACAAATTTGTTGTCACCAGCAGCGAGTAGCTTTTGAGATGATGAGCTAAACTTTTGGTTTTATTAATTGGACATTAAAGATCAATCTTTCTGGAAGTTATTTGACCCATCCTGGTGTCGGTTGCAGTACACAGCAGTTGATAAAATAAGCTAAAAAACGGGAGCTTAATAAACTCATGATCTTTAAGAATGCCTATGGACCACGCAAAATGTCAAGACTTTTGACGCGAATGCGAAACTTGTACGATATTTCTCTGAATAAAAAACTTCCAAGATAATATGTAAAAAAAAACTGGAGCACATACATATGAGAATGGAGAGCTTTTCCAAATGTCCTGCTTAAACTCAAGAAACGCCTGAACCAATTTAAGAGATTATTATTTTATTGTGTTCATCATGGTCCCTCTATGTATTGAACGTTCTGAATCTTTAATAATGTATTTAGAAACTGGTGAAAACCCTAAAAGCCACTAGCATTTGTTAAGTACGTCATCCAACACTCATTCAAGGTAGTCGTCAACAGATGGCGTCGTCCAATCAAGGTTGCTCTAATTTCTTCCACGCTTACTATGTTATTTGAAAACTTGTTCATTATCTTTTTCCTATGTTTTTTTTCGTAATTTTAATTCTAACTGTGCCTAATATCAATATCTCGATACACGCAACAAAATAATGTTATTTTTCCATTCGTTTGATAGCGTGTTCAAATTATGTTCAATTCAACTTGCCATGTTTAATGAAATATATTGGGGAAGTTGTAACAAAAAATACAATCATCTACTATAAAGTTTTCAAAAGCATCTTCAAGACCGTTCAATTAGTTTATTATGAACGTCAAGCTTGAGGCACTAGTATTTGAAAAAAATACATGATGACTGTTTTCTCAAACTTTTGTTCTTTAAAATTCAACCCAAATTAAAACAGCAAAAGGAAAACATTAAAACCTACCAACTAAGTCTATAACCGGCAGGTTCTTCTTCGTTTGAAAACTGAATGATAAAAAAGGTCATCTATTTTATCTAAACATTATATTCTGATCAGGACGAAGTTTGGTGGGACGACTAGAAAGATGTAAAAAGCCCAGTGGGTTTTGTGCACCACAAGTCAGCCAGATAAGAGTGCTATTAATTTGCTATTAATTTGTTAGCCCTAACAGCATGCATGAATGGCGTTGAACGAATCCTTATCAGAAAATTGAAGGGTTTGCATTCCAGTAATTAGTTTGCATCGGTTGACGGGTATTTTTCAAGCACAACGAATAAACCATCGAATGCAAACCATCTTCAAAGTTCACATGCGTCATAGTTTCATCATTGATTTCAAACCTACCGGGGCCAAAAACTCCCTCACATCCGCACGCAACAAGTGCAGATGTGTTCATATTTTACCAGCGTCATACAGCATCACACTCCCACTCGAAACGCGCTCAAAAATGCATCTGCAGCGCAGAGAGGCAGACGTGAAAAATGGGCACTTATTTGCCAATCGAGCGAGTGTGAAATTGGACAACATAATCTGCGCTACTTAGCGATAAGCACGAAACCGTGAACTTATCGTAGCCGGTGGCCACCGGAAAGTGGGTGTGGCGAGTGTGGCTTTAACAGAAGGGCACCCGGGAGCGACCATTCCGCTTTTCGGGGCTTTATTTAAACTGAAAACCGGGTGGACACGGTGGAAAACAATGAAAATTTCACAGCACCACGATAATGCTCGAAAGGAGAGCGGTGGCTACGGTGACGACACAATCGGGATGCATACATTCACACGGCTCTCACGCAGACCAACAATGCAAATGGCAAATACCCGGCCATTGTTTCCGAACCGTTGCACTCGTTCACCCTCTTCTACTCAGCCGTGGCTCAGCTGCCTGCACCCGACCCCAAAGGCCCTCCTCCCGTCAGCACTTTCGCCACATACACTTGCAGGCAGCGGTCCGGGCTCCTTGAGCGGCATCCGGCGGATGTGGAACTTCGGGAGGATGTATGCTTTCCGATTCGAAAAGAACACAACACTCCACCGGTTGGCGATACTTATTTCGATGTTGCTGCTGCTGCTGCTGCTGCCGATGCCACCATCCGGTATAATGGTGAAAGTTTAACGATTGCATTCCGGAAAGAAAAACATCAACACGGCACCGCCACCGAGCCACTCCGTGACGTGGTGCGGTATGGTGGAAATCTCGAACGAAGCCCGATTTTCCGGCCACGCCAAGGAGGATGAGTTGGAGAATGTAGCCCGACAAAAAAATGAAACATAATGGAGCCATTTGTGGGTTGGGGGGGGGGGGGGGGGGGGGAGGGTGCGGTGAGTGGGAGCAAATGCATCCCGAGTCGGTAGGCAGGAAGCCAGCCGGGCCAGACGCTACAAGCAATCAGCGAGTCGGGTCGTGCCGGGTAGAAGGATGAAGTTTTCCGTTCGCCGGCCGCCGTCGAAAAACGGCAAAACGTGACTTTCTCGATACCACATCCACAAACACACACACACACACACACACACACACGCGTGTCCCGATGTGATCCGGTCAATTAGTAGCTCCCGATCCCGTTCGTGACGTTTGAAAGGAAATGGAGCCATTCTGTGGGGGTGGTCGATAATCGAAGCATACGATGACGTGACCTCCTTTCAACCGTGCGGATGATAGCACGGTCGATCGAGATGTCTTTAATTTCAATTTAAAAAAGGTGAGAACTGAAGCGAATTATGTGCATGTGTTTATATAAACAATTGTTCATCGAGCACGCCTGAAGAAGATTCAATGGAACATAATTTCCTCGCGAAGGGTGACGTTCTGTGAAGTTAATATTGAAGAAGCGTGCTGTTTTCCAGGCAGAGGTGTTTTCATTTCACTTAAAAAAAAGGGAGAACATCAGACAAGCCTTATTATTTTCTGTTGAAAATCTCAAGCCCACCGTTAATGAGCATCCTATTATTTTCCTTGATTGCATCGCACAGCAATCAAATTCTGCTTTAAGTGGAACGCCAGCAAGCTATTGCTCTTTGTGTTCTCAGTAAAAACGCTCATAAACGGTAGATTAAACTGTGCGGGAACCGTTGATACATGCAAAACTTCACAACATGATTTTGGTTTTCATTTTGTCCATTTTCGTGTAGAAGAAATATTGATGAAACTGATATCTTAACGTACAAACCAACTTGAAATTCTCATATCGAAGGTTCTGCTCATAGAAAAACAGCACGAATCAATCATTATTTTTTAACAACATAACACTTTTTAAACTGTGAATATTTTGTTACGACTGGTTCAATCTTTTTGAAAATATTTAAAATATAAAAATATAAACCTTTTTCCACTAATTAATGATTGAATAAGTGAATGAATGAGTTTGCTTTAAAACAACTACTTGACATCTATGCCACGATTGCATATGACCGCTAGAACAAAGACATAACTTATAGTAGATGTCATTATTCTGTAATGGATAAGGCATATTGAAGAAAAACACTTTAAACGTATTGTTTGATTTCCCGATGATTATTCACTATTTCAAGTAACGGAGGTGAGTGAGGTGACTGAGGTGTTTGTGTGATTATGTTCACAATATTAGCTTCAACACCATCAACATTCAGATGGATGAATGGTCTGTTATATGGATTGTGAATATGGAAAGAAAATAAAGCCAATAGTTCGGTAATGAACGCTGATGAAAAATTGAATTTGATTTTAACTTCATTTGGGGTTAAAATCAAATGAATATGTTTGATATGTTTTCTATTTTATCATATTTTTTATAAAAAAAAACGTTTATAAATTAGCTGAAAGTGATATAGCCACAAGCTCATAGCTTATTTCACACAGACATGCTTCAAACCGTGAGGAGGCAAGCGATAAAATTTGTTGTTTAGTAATGTGCTTTCGTTTTATCAACCTTCACAAACACACGCACACACACACACACACACACACACACTCGAAGCAAACTCACCACCACCGTCGAAGGACGACGCGCTTTGGGCAGTGTTGAAAATCGTGACCCCGCGTACACCCAGCCCCGAATCAGCCAGCTGCTCACGGGACGCGAGATTGCCTCCATAATTGTGCACATTATGCCACCACGTCAACAAACGTCCCACCGCCACCCGACGAAGGGCGAGGAACTATATTAATGGCTTGTTTGCCAAAACTACACACAACGGCACACATCATCCCATACACACGACGGCACACGACGGACGGGGAGGAATATGGTTTTTGTGTAAAAGTTTGTAAAATATGTCCTGAATGTCCTGCGCGGACGGCAGCGGTACAGGCAGCGGCGGGCGTGGGCAAAGTTGGATAATTTTCCAAGCGATCAAATTGAAAGTTGCCCGCTTCCCACCCACCACGAACACACCGCCACCGTCGCCGGCCGATTGTGTGCCGGTGTCCGTTCGTTTGGTGTGGAATGTGTTTGTTCCCGGTGCGCGTCGACCCCGGGCTAGGATTTTCATATCGGCCAAACACGCCGAAGACGTTAGATGGAAGTGGGTGAAAGGAGCAGGGGGTGAGTTGCTCCATCTGGCAGGCGGGAATCCTAGCGGAATTCCAGCGGGTAGTATGCACGATGAGACCACCGTCGCGTTTACTCGAGACTACTGGTTACTGTTTCGGTGTTGACCGACGCGATTCCATTCCGTTGTCGGCACTAGCCGGTAGATAGGTAAACAGAAGCCCTCGAGGCAACATTCACACACACGGTGTGTTGTTTGCCCGTGCCGGGGAAGTTTTTGCACCGGAAGCATCCGGAGCATGCCAAAGCGGGGAGGGGACGGGCGCAAGTACACACCGGCCCAAGATGGACGAGATGGGCCGTGTGTTGTTAGTTGTGGACCCGGAGCCAACGTTCAGGAACTGTTCAGGCGCTAGTGTTTTGCTGCTGATGTTGATAATGGTGCAGCTTATTTCGTCGTTGACGCTGCCGCTGCCGCTGCCGCTGCTGCTGCTGCTGATGATGATGATTATACTTTGTGTTTACATTTCGTCTTGCACACGTGCGGGCTGGCTGGACGTGCGGATGGGGCAGGCGAAATCGTACACTCATCAGCCCACGTTACCCACACGTTCCGTTCCGATAATTCGCTTTCGTGTCGGAAAAGATTAGGAGCTTTGGGGTTGAAAGCTTCCAGCCGAAGCCCGCGCTGGGGTGTGGTACATCTTTCGAGGCTCGAGTGGGTAAAACACGTGGCAATTTCCGTGGTGGAAAGGTTTTCGGCCAGCTCGTACGAGAGCACCGACCATTATGATTCGAATCAGCTAATGGCGAATGCAGGGAAATGACAATATTACGTGTCTGAAATGTCGTTGGTGCAGAGTCACCGTTCAGCACGAGCATTAGCGATGCATAATTACAAGTTTTGTTGAAAGGGTTACTAAAAGGACCAGATGGAGCTAAAGAAGGGAATGTAGGTTGGAAACCTGTTTCATATCGTGTCTCGAAAAACTCAAAATAATCTGATGTCGCGTCAGAGCTAACGTTAACCGTCGGAGACATGGGCTCTAACACGATCTTAGTTCTGTGAGCTGTACGATGAAGTCAATAGCGCCCAGCACATCATAGTCAGGCCGCAATGTCAGTACGAAAAGTATTATTATGTCGTTCCCGGCGAGGTTGGAAACGAAGCAGTTCTAGCTCGAGATGAATCGATATCATAGGGCTGCAGGTGGCATACTAGAAATAAATTCTTCGTCGTCGTCTTGAACACACTCGAATATCTGTAGTTGCTAAGCGAGTGGCATTACTTTGAACCAAGTTCAGTACCTAGCAAGATTCGGGATTATGTCAAGTTTCGCCACTCTACTTTAGACACTTGGTAGCACTAAGGATGCGCTCACTTAGATTTTTCTAAGGATTTTTCCATAGCCTAGGCTTAAGTAAAAGTAATCATATCCCCTCGGATGTATGAACCGGATGTATGAGCTGTATTGCATAGAATTTGAAGTTTGATGTATCTCGATACTGATTGCACAGTATATCCTTTCTGACACTAGTAAACATCCCCAAGAACCCGTGAAAACCTCGCACGGTTTGACACTTACTAGAAGGTTAGAAAAAAAAATCAATGTCTACTACGTTCAGACACATCTTGAACTGTCAAACAGCGAATCTGTTTACATTTGGCAAGTTTCTGTTAACAGATGAGACAATTTTCAACAAAACCAAAATGCTTATATAACTCGAAGCAGTCGAAAGCAGTCGAAAGGCAGAACAAGAGTTAGTAAGCCTCTGATTATGTATAGACGAACAGGAGTTCATCTAACATAGGAGGATATACCCTAAACTCGAATAGTTAGGAAGAAGAAGAAGAAGACCGTTTTCATATAACAAGCAATGATACGGTGATAATCATAGTTGAATTAAAATAGCTTCTTTCAATACTTTTAGAAAAATACCTAAAACAAAACCAAACATGAACAAACTCAGCTACCATCAACCTAGCTTTATCCACTCTGCTAGTACGGGTACTGAGGTATTGGAAGACTTCAATTACACTTAAATTGCTCCACTCGACCAAACCGCTACGCTACGGGGAACCGTTAAATGGATCAAAGCAATCGGTCGGCTGCTCTTTGCACCGGCCCCGGGTACAAGTGTGTGCGCCGGCAGTCGTTTTAATGACGCTTTTAAACCAACAGCACCATTGCCGACCGAGCGTGTAAGGCTCGCCCGGCGAACAAAAAACTTTCTAATGCCGTCCACGGGTGTCGTCCCGAGGTAAATGATAAGTATCAAATTTCCTGCCAATCGACCATCGCGGAACGATCGCGCCCAGCGTTGTCGCTGTCGTCGGCAGCGCTTCCGGTGCCGTTCGATGACGCATTCGTTCATCTCACGGTCACGCCGTGATTACGCCGGCATCCTTGGTAGACGGTACGCGAAGACGAGGACGACGAGGATGGTGATAAAAATAACCGAACGTTCCGATTCATCCAGCGAGTGCTCCTACGGCTTACCCCGGGTGGAACTGCCGGATGGTTGTAAGTGGCAATTAAAGGTAGAAAAAACAACAACATGCACACAGGCACAAACACACACACACCCACATAAACAATGAAAAAGCTTTCACTTTTTTCTACCGTTCGCTGTTTGCTCATGACTATTTTCCAGCGCCATTTATCGGGACGAGTGGTGCGCCGTTTGGAGGTTTAAGTTGCGTCTGAATTTCTTCGCATTCTAACGAGCTTTGGGCCGTTGCCGCCGCCGCCGCCAAAAGCAGTTCATTTTATCTCCGGAAAGGCCTACCGGATCGGTTCCTTCCGGACGTGCCATCACGAGCGAGCCGCGAACAATATGGCAGGAATGTTTATTTTTATTCACTCCAAAAATCCCAACGCCACCGGGTGAAAGAGATTTGGTTTCTAGCGACGCACACAGCACACGCCTTGGCGAGGCGGGATAGGCAAATTGGACCGCCCCCGGTTAGGGGTTTTGTACGAGAGGTTTGGGGGTAATTTTAAGTATCAAGCACGCTATTACGCTCTCTTCCACCCCGGCCGTGATAGGGCGAATGGGCCCGATCGGGCTGAGTAACCTCATCGATAACCTCTTCCCAGTGTCGTATGCCGCCCAGAGCGGGATGGGGAGCAAGTTTTCCGGGCGCAAAGTCGAACCAATCATCTCGAAAAGGGGACCACCGCAAGTTGGGGGTTTTGCGCAAAACTTTCCCGAACCCGCAAGCGGAGAGCGTTTCCCCCATGACGGTTAAATTAAACTGGGTTCCCGCTATTATGTTTACAAGACGCGGCAGCCGTCTCACCGTGTAGAACGATCGCCAAGTTAGCCTCCGCCTAATTACCGGCAAGTATGTTACGGTGTGATTTATGCACCATGAACCCACCATTAACCCGTCGATTAATACACGAGACACAGCGAGACAGCGAGTCAGCTTTACCCTACTTGCGCCATGAATTATCCCTTTGCCACACACAAAAACACACACACACACAAGCGCGCGGTGCTTTAATGGTGGTTAAGATACCTGTCCCGGCAGTAGAGATTGGCAGTTTTTGGCTTTTCGGTTCCAAAAAAGCCTATGCCAGAAGGATTGCGTTTAAATCGAGTTTTGGATAGTTCGTCAACGTGTGGGATGAACGCACAGGTACCCACAGATGCCAGTGGCGGTCTGGGGATGGGTAGAACTTCGCACGGCTGTTGAAGTCATTAATATAAATGAAAAGAAAATTAGGTTTTACGGCACAGGGAGTTGGCTTCCAGCGAGTTCTCTAGTTTAGATGCGAAGCGTTTTTCTGCTACCATAAAATACTAGCAGTTTTGAAAAGAGTCTGTTTGAAAGTAGTTTCTTAAAGTCAGAGCAGTTTTAAGAACACTGTTCTTCAATTTGTTGTTTGATTTTTGTGTGATTCCGATGAAAAAAGTTGTTACCAATGTAACAATTTGGTTATATTTGATCATAAACGATCAAGGCTACTATAAGAGACCAGGTGGTAGAATGTAGAGAATTTTGACATTCAAAAAGAAGCTGAAGAAGGGGGTTCATTTGACATTTCTGGGGGCGATTTTGAAAAATGATCGTTTTTGGTTTTTCGAAATGGTGATATTAAATTATTGAATTATTCACTTTAAATCAGTTTTTGCTGCAAAATAATGGTGCAAATCTGTTTCTAATAATTTTCTGCTAATTTTAACACCATTTACACAAACTAAAACCTCTTATTCGCGTAACCAAGAAGTGTTTATACCGCCTACTAAGCATCGCCACCTGTTATGTCAAAATACTAGAAGAAGAATGTTGATCAAATCCGCTAATATTCGACCTTCTCTTTAATAGACCTTGATAAACGATATTAAGAAAACGTTCCATTTCACTATGAAACGAAAAAAAACTACATCATCTCACAAAAGCGTTAGTAGGCATTGGAAAAATGGATCGCAGCAACCTCAAACGAGCCGCGATTGCATAAATATTTTTTAAAAAGAAAGACATGTTCAACTAATTCACATGATCCAAAACGATAAAACGAATTACCAGAATCGGCTTCTTCGGTGAAGTGTTTTAGCGAAATCGCATTCCTCACGTTGATACATTGATTTTGTACATCCTGCAGTACACATTGTTTGTCGGCTTCTTTCAAGCACTTACACGCTTGTTATTTGCTCGGTAAGCTATGATAGTTAAAACTCATAACGACACCAAGTGTTGTAATGAGTGCTGCTCCCTCATCTCCAATTCCACAACCTCCGTATGTATGGGGCTTGTGTTGTGTGTGCCAAAGAGAGAGAGAGTTTTCCGAAACAATTTCGTAGTCTCAAAACAAAAAACAAAAACAAAAAAAAACGCGAGCAAAAAACATTCCCACTCGGGCAAGGCAGATAGTTATGGCATTGTTAAAAATTTCCACGAAGCAAGCAAGATATCAAATTGCTGTGCCGGAGATCGCTGCCCGACTTCTGTCGGAAAAGATAACAATCCGCCACTAACGAGTGTGGGCCCCCCGCTCTTGTGGTTCCGTTTGCCGAAACGGGGACGTTACTAGTTCTGGCTAAGCCCACCACCACCATGTTCTTCGCACGACACTTCACTCGCAAGTCAGGTCGATGCTCTGTGAAGTAACGATCTGGCACAGGTCCTTCGCCGGATGCTTTCACGGGACGGTGTAGTGTGTCGCTGGTGTGCACATGCAGCAACCCTCCCCCGACAGGCTTGAACATGCTGTTAAGCCTCCCAAGGCCCCGAGGATGGATGGTTGGTACCTTCTCACACACATACACACTCCAGCACAGGGGTAGAGAGTGTGGTATGGAAATGAATTAATTAAAAAAGTGTATCATATTATTTTTCATCCACTTCTTTTCACTGCACGGACAGGTGGAAGGAAGGGAGGGGGGGGGATGGTTGTGAGCAGGGAGCCAGGTAGCCGTGTGCCGACGGAAAGTCAACCTGTTATTCATTACGGTAATGAACACTCGTTCCGTCCCTTGACACCGGGGTCTGTTACCGGATGGTTCAAACAGAGGATGCCATGCTTTAAGCCCCATTTCACACATACTCACACACGTACGCTACGGAAGCTTAAGTGTGTTTGAAACATGTTTTAAGTTCTGCTAACGATCGAATGCAACTTTGAAACTGTAGGGCGTGAAGAAATGCATACACGTAGCAGCTGCTACACCTGCTTAATTAATTGGGTGAGGATAAGATTATGTGATTGGGACGGTTGAACATCCGCTTTCTATTTAAATCATTACTGACAGAGCTGCTTGCTGTTTCAATGGGAATGATAGTGTGAAACAGTTGAAAATAATGCTAAAAAATGGTCATTGTTTTCAGCCATACGTTGATTTTTTGAAGAATGATTGAATTATTTCCATAAAAAAGCGATATAAACCGGGCACAATGTGCACAAAAAAAAAGAACCAATAACAATGTTCGATGTTGTTGCTTTCTGTCTCTGTCGCTCCGTTTCTCGCCTTCAGTGAATTGCGTTCAAATAGTGTGTACAGTGTTTTTGCTCTTAATCGAATCAATTATTCATTTTCGGAGGGATGAAAATGGATACGCTCGCGATAATCGAGTAAATACTGTGCGTGGAATCATGCCGGCTTCTCCCTCAAAGCGTAGCGGCACAACGAAACGCCAACAACGAAAGAGCGAGGGAACAAATAATTTGATTTAACGAAAACTTACCGAAACAAAATAAAAATCCTAAACTAAACCAGCGGGTCGGATTGCTGTAAACGATAACATGCCCACCAATTTTCGGAGAAAACAAAACCCCCCATAAAGCAGGTGATAAAATAAATGTAAACAAAACGAAACACAAAACGCAACGTAAAATAGTATCGGTAAATTTTGTATTAAATTACTCTCGCCCCGCTGCGGTGTATACAGTTATCGATGAACCATAACGCTAACGCTACCTAAATTCCACTCCGCCGACGGCGCTATTCGAAGTTGTATGTGTGTATTTGTGTCGCGCAAGCTTACTAATGAAATTAAGATGAATCTCAGCCACCGTGTGTGCGAGCGCGGGCGCGCTTTCGCAATAACATAAGTGAGAGTATCTATGGGCGCCGTACGCGCCTCGTAATGATGTATTAAATAAAACGCTCTACAAGCTAAACGCAGAATGTATCTACAAATCATACTCGCGCGCTGGGAAAGGATGGGGGAACATCTCGATGCGAAAGGCACACAGACGCCGACGACGCGGAAGGCAAGAAAATTACAACCCGAATACACGATTCGAGCGCACACGTAATCCGATTAATGGAGCGCGGCGCTTTGTCTGTCCTGTCCGGGAGCGAGATCCAGGGGGAGGAAATTATCACACCGTAAATGTTCGATTTCTTGCATGGTTTCTTATCACAAACACACTCAAACACACCCGCATCTCCGGCCTAATGAACGATGCCACTCATTGCGTATGCCCCGGAACCAACGTGCCGCGGATAGCCGCGATTCTTCCTTTTTATATGCCTACACCAACGTCACACCTTTTAGTACTGCTGCGTTCCGAACCGTACAGGACGCGGGTGTCCGGCTGTCTGTCGGACAGCAGTAGAACAACGGTTACAACAGCACTGCTTACGAACGAACGAACAAAACCATCTCATTTGCACTGACCTTTCTCGCCGTCGTCGCCCTTGGAAACGCACCCTTCCCACAAAGGGTCGCTCTCCCGTCGGTTGTGAAGCAGGTTTTTGCTTCTTGCTTGCCCACACTTGCACCGAGCTGCTGCAAGCAATTGTGGCCCCCGGTGGTACCTAATTAAATTTGTCCTAACTTTAGTAGTGCCTCCTGTTGTCTGCTTCCTGCCCTCTTGCACCCGCACCGTACGGGCAATTATTCTCTTCCATAATGAAGAGAGAACGAACGTTCCTCTAACGCCTAGTGCTCAGGTGTTTTTTTTTCTTCTTCTGCGTCTGTGCAGTGTCTCACCGCTTTTCTCACATCTTTTCTGTGCTGTTCAGTCGATTGGCACTGTTAGTTAGTGTGTTTCGTTGGGAAAGGAAGAAAAAAAAAGAAACGGAACTGTAGCGACCCGGGACGACGATGCTTGGACGACAGACGGGACAAAACGGGTCGGGATAGAAGCGCGAAGCGCCGTGCAACAACAACAAAAAAGTCACACCACCCAGGGAAACTTCGAAACCGAAGCTATGAAAAACGATTCCAGTTTCATCTTCCAAACGGCATCATTTTACTCACGGTTCTTACACTTTGGGGCATTTTTTCCCACTATATTTCGGCAGTTTCCTCTCACACGCGGCGGAAAATGCACCGACCCGGCTACAGAGAGATTTATTTAAAACATTATCGCACCGCACGCCACTTTTGGCCCGTTCGAAACGTAGCGAAACAACGTGGCCAAAGAAACACACAAAAACCTGGCAGATTAAAGTGCAGCGAGTAATCACGTAATTAAAATCGGCAGCAAAAACGCTTCGCTTCTGGTCGACTCATCGACGGCGGCGGTGGCCATTCATTGTCCGGATTTACGGAGCACCTCGGAACGACGGGGGGCTGAACCGTGCCCGTGCTCCTCTCCTTCTTCGCGCGCCTTCCCAGAGGCCACTTCGTTTTGTAGTTATGCCTAATCCTTTCGGATGGGATAGTGACCGTTGCACAAGCGGTCGAAAAAGTGGCCTCGTTAGTGGGCCCCGCTACGGACAGCTGTTGGAATAATAAACAACGCCAAAACGGTCTACAGGAGCCACCGAAAACTGAAACTCGATGCAAACATAATATTATGGATCTGGCATCCTTTCGCGCTGCTGTTGTTTTTTGTTGTGCCCGCTTGACGACCCGTCCCTTTCGGTTTTCATTTATAATAATTATCCCTCGACACGTGACCCACGGGAGGCCATGTTACTGAAAGGGTGGGAATATCATCGTTCGTTATGATATTCAAGCACGAATAAAACAGCACCGGTGTCGAAGCAGCGCAGCAGCAGCAGCATACACCGGGCGGCATCACACTCACACGCGCACACAGTAGTGGCAAGAGCATGTGACGGTAAATAATCATAATCCGGCCATGGGATTATGGGTATTTGTTTTTATTTGCATTTTTTGTTTGCACGCAAAGCGCAAAAATCCCCGGAATTTGTGTTGAAATTCTGCAAAGCACGGGGGAAAAATATGGTCGTATCCTGCTTTTTTCCGGTTTGTTTTGCGAGCAGCAGCCGCCTGCTACAAAGCCTCCCACAGCCAGGCATCGTTCCCGAGCGCTTACTTCCGGATTGAGAGAACGGTGGGGGAAAACAGAACAAAACGCTAACAGCCTCCAATTTGTTTCGGAGCGCCGAGAAATCCACGAAACGTTCACAACGCGTTCGCTGCAAAACTTAACCTACCCCTAACGCATGGTCTTGTGTTCGTATGTTCGCTAGCGGCGTTCTGCTGGAACCGCTGGATCCAAACGCGATTGGAGCCTCGATTGACGTCATAATCATCATCAAGTATCACCCTAACGTTCCTTTTACACTCCCCAACGCGCTCGCTTACGCTAACTCTGCTCTGTTTTAAAATTAATACGCGATGAGAGTGAGAACTATATAATAGCGATTAAAAGTATAAGAAAAAAAAGAGTGTCCCTAAACGAGTGGCGCATCGAACAGCGTCCGATGCGGATGCACTTTTAACGTCTATGGTCGTTTTTTACTCCCCCACTCTTAAAGTCGTTTGTCCCGAAATTCGCTAACCATTACCCCTTTCGTACCTTCCGTATGAAGCGCAATTAGAACTACACGTACAACACACTTGACTCCTCTAAAGCTATTTCCGTTGCAATCGCCGCGAAATCCGCGCGGGATCCTTTTCTACACTACTACACAAGGGGGGGCGCCGCGGGTGCGGGCTCGGTCCTCTCGTTGGTTCGTTTGCTTGGTTCGCGCGCTTAACCTATCGCTTGTTTTGTTTTACTGTGCGTTGCACATCCCGCTTTTGAATGCCTCGTCGCGCTGCCCCCGCTCGGTTCACTCGATTCGATCGTTAAGGTTGTTGAAATGCTAGAATTAACTTATAGTCTCATACTCACGCACACACTACCACCTAGACCTAGAGTGTCGGGAGGAGGGTTTGCGTCTGGTACCACTGGCGGAAGCGAGTTTCCGTCCCGGGGTGCCCTAGACCTCGGTGCCGTCGTCGCATTCCTCCGCCACCAGCGGGCTGGTGCTGGTGTTGGTCGTGCTGTTCAGCCCACCGATGGTGCCGGCACTGCCCGGTGGGACCTGACCGGACGGGGCGGAGCTCTGGTCGTCCCCGGTCAGCACGACGCCGACGGGCAGCGGTTTCTTCTTCGGTTTGGGCGGCGGTCGGGGTGGCACTTTGCTGCGGGTCGTTCCCATCACCGGCCCGTAGATGGCCGACTGGTCGAGATCGAACCCGAGGGCCGTTGATTGTCCGGCCGCGAACGGCGGTGCGAGCGCCTCCGGTATAGCCTCGTAGTTGCCGCCGCCGCCGTGGCCCAGCAGCGTGGCGTTTGGCGCTGCCGTCTGGCCACCCGGGGTGGCCGGCAGCGGTCGGTCCTTCATGCTGTACTTCGAGAGCGGCGTGGACGTGAGGGCCGTCCCGGCGGCGGTCGACCCGAGCTGTCCCGCCGCCCGGTGCCCGCCCGCCTTGTTCAGCTTCAGCGTCGAGTTGCCGGAGGCGGTCGTCCGGAGGCCGAGATTATCGTACACCGGCTCGCACAAGCTCAGCGACATGTCGAGCGGGGAGGTGGGACTCGTGGCGCCGCTGTGAACGCCGCCACCGACCGGCAGCAGTTCCGCCGTCACCGCCGAACTCATCGACGGCGTCCAGCTGGGGGTGCGCTGTTTGCGCGGGATTGTCACGTAGCCCTGGTGCTTCAGGGCCACCGGCGGATAGATCAGTGGGGCCGGCGTGAACGGCGAGTTGGCCCGGCCGGCCGCTATCGCTATCGTGCGGCCCGTCTTCGGGTGCTGCAGCGTGCGGAACCCGGCCGGCATCTGGTGGCCCGGACCACCACCACCACCACCGCCGCCGAGGCTCGGGCCCGGTCCGGTCTGGTAGATGGGGCTGGCCAGCGGCGACTTACCGTAGATGCGCCCGTCGTGGATGTTCGACATCGAGCTCTGTATCGAGGGCGACTGGGGGAAGCGCGCCGAGAACGCGAGCAGATCCGGCGGCAGGTTCGTGCCGCAACCGTCATCTACGAATGTGGCCCGGGAGCGCGGGTTCGTGTCCGACAGCGCCACCGAGGCCGTTTCCTCATCCTGCGCGACTAGAAAAGAACGGCAACGATTAGAGAGGGGGGATAGAGAGGGAGATAGAGGGAGGAGAGAGAAAAAGATCTTATGAGATGAGAGTTTGCCAGCTTCCAACGCGCGGGCGGAAGGCAAGCACCACCAACGGTGGCCGCAACGGTGCCGGCCGAGGCCGGTGCGACCGACAGCCACCGCCGCGTTTAGTGTCGAGCGAACGCAAAGGCTACCGAAGCACGTGCAAAAATTAGGAGTCGAAGCAAATGCCAAACAAAAGAAGAAGGAAAAACTCATCTAAATCAGGCTACTTGGATATAGAAAGTTGACTCAACACAAAAAAGAAAAACCAAGACGAAATTTTTAACAAGTCAATCTTACAAGTCAAAAGGTAAGAATCTCACACATTGTATGAAAACAATGCTTCAAAATGTGCGAGCAGTGCAAAGATTCTTCTTTGAACCGTGGTAGGGACATTTTGGAACACTGGATTCTTTAGATATCACATGACCAGTTCTGGATGAAAATTACTTCAGGTGTGACAAACTTATTTTCAGTCTTATTGTGATAATTGAGAAAAACTTGGGTTCAATGAAAGGTTTCTTTGTTTGCTTCACATGATTTTACATACCAACGCTGTATGTCAACATCTTTTCCGAACAGAAATGTTTGAACAATGTTTTTACTTTCCTTTTGTACAAAATCTTTGTGATTATAAAATTATATTTCTCATAGTTGGCAGAGGTGAGGATCAGATTTCAGGGTTGATCGAGTTCAAATATCGAGTTGCGATACAAAATATCAATTAATTAACGTTGTATATAGTTTTCCTTGGCAGAAATATGTAAAACGGTTGATAATGTACATCACAACGATGATTTACCCGATCAGTCCTGCAATCTGCTAGTATAAACGCGTAAGCATTATCACTAATTCCATCCAGTGACAAGGCCGTGCAAGTAATGCGAAATATAACTTCATGATTATAAAGATTTTTCTCATCCAAAAGAAAAGGGTGCCTAATAGTTGAAAACTTCACAAACTACATTTTTATAAAATAAAAACATCTCATAAGAAGCTTTAAGAATAGAACAAAATAAGAATAAACTCAAAAATCTGTCCGTGTCTTCGAGGTCAGATGTTAAGAGGACATTGAACTACATGAAAGATTGCGATAAGATTGAGAGATATTGCCCTTTCTGCGAGCAGTAGATTATGGCTTAATTAACGGGTTGATACTACTTTGAAGTTCTTTGGAAATCTTTCAGATATTAATAAGATACGACATTTTTGTATGAAGGAAAATTTACCATAACCTTGAAAAAGGACTCTCTCCATGATGACAATAATAAAAATCGCATTCTCTCGTCTAGTGTAGGCAGATTTTTCAGTTTAACCAAAGAAAAAGATCGACCAACTTAACAAACTACCAAAGAAACTCATCGCTAGGCATCCTAACGTGAGGCTCGCTGTGTGTCGTACTCACCAAAACCGGTCTCCTCCAGCAGTGTCCGCTTGGCCTCGTGCTTCTCGTCGTACTCGCCCCCGATGCCGCCACCCTGGCCCCCACCGCCCGGGCCCTTCTCGCCCGCGTCGATGTCCGCCCGGCGCGGTGGCTTCTCCACCGGGTTCACCTCCGTCAGCAGGCTCTTCTGCATCTCGACGATCACCGACCCGCTGTCCAGGATCGAGTCGTTCTGCGACTTGTCCATCATCTTCGTGCTCATCAGCCCGTTCTCGCTCATGGTGGAGTTTTTCTTGAACCGCCGCTTCCGGCAGCACAAGCAGTACAGCAGCGCCCACACGACGATCACGAGCAGCAGCAGCAGCGCCACCACCCCCAGCACGATCTGCAGGATGTCCTTCGAGCGCGTTGCGGACGTGATCGGGTGCGGGTCCGCCTTCAGGTCGAAGAACTGCTCGCTCTCGTCGATGCCGCCGCGGTTGGTCGCCTTGCACACGTACGCACCGCGATCGGACGGCCGCACGCCGACGATGGTCAGCTCGGACACGAGCACCTCGCTCTGGTCGCGCGCGTTCGTGCGCACCGCCTCCGTCACCCGCAGCCGCTGGTCGTGGCGCGAGAACGAGCGCTTCTGGAACAGCCAGTCGATCTTCGGCAGCGGCAGCCCGGTCACCTTGCAGATGAAGGTGGCGTTCTCGCCCGCCCCCGGGAACTGCATCCGGTTCTCGACGATGCTCGGCGGGCAGGCGAAGTCGTCCAGCTCGATCTCGTTCCACTGGCGGCCGGCGAGCGCCTTCGGCACGCTGCAGGCCGTCGGGGACGTGTAGAGGTTCTTCGCCAGCACGTACTCGGCGAAGCTGCGCAGCGTGCAGCTGCAGTTCCACGGGTTGTTCGTCAGCGACAGGCTGGTCAGCTTTTCCAGCCCCGCGAACGACTCCTTCCGCAGCGCCTGCAGCTCGTTGTGGTCGAGCTCGATCTGCGACAGGTTCGGCACGTTCACGAAGCTGTTCAGCGCTATCCGGACCAACCGGTTGCGGCCCAGGTGCACCTTCGTCAGGTACTGCAGCCCGTAGAAGAGGTTCTTGTCGATCCGCTCGATGAGGTTGTTGTTCAGGATGACGACGCGCAGCTTCGTGAGGTCGTCGAACACGCCCGCCTCGAGCGTGGTCAGGTTGTTGTTCGCCAGGTCGAGCTCGATCAGGATCGTGAGGTTGCGGAACGCGTCCCGGTCCACCCGCTTCATGCCGTTGTTGCGCAGGTACAGCTTCTGCAGGTTCGTCTTCTGGGCCGCCTCGAACGTTTTCGACGGCAGCTCGTCGATCTGATTGTGCGACAGGTCGAGTATCTGCACCTCGTTGCTCAGCTCCTGCGGTACCGCCGGCAGCCGCTGGCTCGTACAGTCCGCACTCTTGCGCCCACTCTTCCAGCTGCACTTGCAGTTGCTGCAGTGTTTGGTGAAGTCGGGCTCTTCGTTGGCCCGCGTTACGCCGGTGTGCAGCTGCAGGAGCAGCAACACCAACAGCACCCCGAACGCTGCCCCCAGGCGCTTCGCGCGCGACGGTCTTCTTCGTCCGGGCGGGAGCATCGCTTTCGTCACTGTGTCACCAGCGCCGGCCGTCCGCTCACTTACTCTCGTCCTTGGGCAGGTGGTCGCGTTGGGACACATTTTGGAATACCTACCTATCACTGCACGTAACACACTCCACACTGAACACTCGCACGGCCCTCCCCCACCGGCAGACACAGACAGACTAAGGAGCTATTTATTCACCAGCTCCACACATAGACCACTCGTACTCGTTCCCGTCGTCTGCTGGAACTGGTGCACCGATCGCACCACCGCAAAAAAGGCGGACACGGTGGAGTCGAAATTGGTTGCGATTATTTCCGCTATCGGGTGATGATTATCATTGAAATTGTGTTTGCCTTCTATTTATTTAGCCGCCGCACCCTAGCCTCCGGGCGTCGCGTGCATCTTCGCGTGCCCCGGTGCAAAAGACTGTCAAGTGTCGAGCGACGGCGAGCGGGTGCCACAGAAAGGCGCACGTCTAGCTTCTAAGAAAAGCTAGCTTTTTGCACCGTGGGCTATGAATGTGACGCGCCCTACACGACACGCGCACGACGGTGAAGATGATGACGATGCTGCTGCTGCTGCTGCTGCTTCGTCTGTTCCATTTCTCGGTGTTGCTCAGTTCCCGGGGGCAACATGTTTCCCGGTTTCATCGTTCGGCGACATTCCGCGCTCGGGGTTGGCTTGCGCGCTGATAACAGGCTCCTTCGGTGGAGCGTCGTCTCGCAAAACCCGCTCGGTGGGTGCAATTGTTGCGTTGCGACCAGTCCTTGCGTTCTGCAAATGGGAAACGAGATGAAAGGAAAAAAAGGGAAAGATGTAGCAAATACCGTAAGCGCATAACAAAGGTAATCGAGATGTTAGTTCGGGAGAAAGATTTAATTTGATAGTGAAAATAAGAACCGCCGGGACATCCGACCGTTCGTTCCCTCGGGCAAACGCAATTTGCTACCCGCCGAGACCGCTGCGTTCGTCGTGTCGTCCTGCGATTGGGTGACGATGCGATACCGGCTGCAGCGAACGGTGGCAATCATCGTTTTGGGGGAGATTCACTGTGATTTTGACAATTGTTATTCCTATGTCGGGCTGCGCTAGCTCGAACGCAAAACATAATTGTAATTACGAGCATTGCAAGTAACGAAGAACCGACAAGTTGTCATATTTGTCTAGCAGAAGCTGACGGAGAATGAAGCATTTGTTTGAGGTTATGCTTGCATGCGAAAATGATTGAAAATATGTATAATAACTCTAGTGATACAGTATTTTACACAAATACTAGTACTTTTTCGAACGAAATACCATCCATTTTTGTACATTGGTGATGGAGATTGGTGAGCAGCTTGTCTATCGATAGTTTTGTTTGAAATAATTTTCATCTAAACCGTGAGACTTTTTTATAGAGGTCGAAATGTATATTTATAGATCTAAATGACTGTCGAAAATTCAAATAAAATGACTACTTTCATCAATTAATCAATATTAATTTCAAATTGCGATAGTCATTCAGCTAATTGTTGTGTCTGTTGAATCTTTCGGCGAGATTCAGATTCATGAATATTTCCTTTACGATTCATTCAGATTCATTCATGAATCTTTCATGTGCGATTCATTCATATTTATTCATGAATCTTTCGAGATTCATGAATCGCATGATTCTCTAAAGGTTAATGAATCTCATGAATCTCTAAAGATTAATGAATCTCATGAATCCTTGCAGATTCATTAATCTCATGAATCTCTATGTATTAATGAATCTCTTTACGAAACGTGGGGAAACAAAACCATGTAAATTTAGCAAAAAAAATAGGCGATCCAGAAGAAAAATGGGTTGTACTGTGCTTTAACGAAGCAAGTCATTTATACACGAAATGGTTTGTCGGATCAAAATCGATCAAAAAGATTAAATTCAGAGATTCATGAGATTCATGAATCTTTAGAAATTCATAAATCTTTAGAGATTCATAAATCTTTGTTTCAAAGATTCAGATTCATTCATTCGTTCAAAGATTCATTCAGATTCTTGAATCTGAATCTCTGTTACCCACCACTACAGATTGATTTATTCATTTAGTTGTTTTTTTATTTGTTTTTTTTTGCGATTTTACTAAGTTTAGTGCACGTTTAATGCAATCAATGGGTCACGTCAGGGCGCGAAAGATATCGTATAAACTCAAATTCCCAACTCTGAAGTGTGCAATAAAAAGAAAATACGTGTTTTAATAGTTTCTGAACCCCCGTTTCTTTTTCCTATCGACGTTAAGTAACAAAGTTTGGCAACAATCGCTTTGCCACCGTCAAACGCGCACCAAGCGCACCCCACATACACGTATCGCACATGAGCGCACGAGAGCAACGTTATCGAGTTTCGTTCTTCGACCCCGTTTGCGGGTGAAATTTCATATCTCTATTGAAGCGTCGTTTTTCTATTTTCTTTTTTGGTCCCTTTTTCTCCTTACAAATGTCACCCCGAAGACGCATAAAACTTTATCAACGCTCCTTTCCCTCGCTCCGGGCCCAGTTTGGTGACAGCACGGGCGGAATATAATTTTTCGTCAAATGTTGTGAGTTTTGAAAAGCTTCTTGGTCGAGCGCGGCGTGAGCGGGTTGCAGTGTCGGTCGGGCTGGGAAGCGTTACAACTGCGACGCGAAAAGTGCGAAAAGCCATGCACGATTTCAACGGCTTACAGTCAGACACACAAGGCGGCAGACACATTTCTTCTCCCCCGGCGAGCATTTACCTTCCGAGGGCGTCTCACTGCAATGAGCCCGTATCTCGCCCGCTGCTGCTGCGTCCCTTGGAGGCATTCTTTTCAATTCATTTGGTTTTCTCATCCACCCGCCGGCGAAGGCGAATATGCAGCAGTGAGCGACGACGACGTCACTGCAGGGAAATGCATTATGCTGCAAACAAACCCCTCAAGAGGCGCACGTATGTTTTTGAGTTCACATCCACTTATGTGCCCGACCGGGAAACGCAGTGGGAGAGGAACGAAGAGAGCGAGAGAGAGAGAGAAGGCGGTTCGGTTCCCAGGACGCCCGAGACAGTTTCCTTTCCAATGTACAATCCTTTTAACTTATCGCGCACTCCGAATCGACTGCAGCCGGTATGGCACGTACGGGGATGTGCGCGTGCGGGATAAAATAAAGAAGGATGTTGCTGCCGTCGCCGTGCTGCTGCTGCTTGCGTACGTTGAGTTCGGCACTGGTTTCCGTTCGCGTGGAGTGGAGCGAAGGTTCACTAGATTCCCTCCAGCTTATCGCGCCTCTGGGAGTCTCGCTCGGGCCTGATTGGGATGTTCAATGCCGGGACGACGGCACGGCGCTGCGGCTCTTTATGTCAGTAGGAAAATATTATTACAGCACAAGAGAGCTTCTTACGGCGCGAGGCAAAAAGGACTACAGTGCAACCATACACACATACATGAACAAAGAATGCAGAGCATGATGACGATGATGGAGCGTTTTTTTCCCTGTTTACCCCTTTTGCTCCAGCGGCCGAGAAAAACGGGCACGTATGCTCGCCGAGGGTACATACCGAGCTGGCGATTGTGTTATTGGGCTCGGTGCGTAGAGGAATTTAATAACACAACTTTGCTGTCCTTGTTTTGCGCGAGCGGGAAGAGAAAGAGAAGGGGTCGGCACCCTAGGAATCAACATCAACCACACCAGTGAACCAGCTTCCTCTTACAGCGCCGGGGTGCGGGTGTGTGAGAAGGCAACATAAGTTGCAGACGGGATAGAGACACGAATGCATTGTTATTTTAACAAGAACCGCACACACACTCTTCTCCTATGTTTGTCAGTATGTCATAAACCCATTTTCTTCGCACCCAAATCCTCACTCCTCGACCGTCGGAAGTCGAGGGGAGTGTTGTCAGATTTCAAAATTTCTGCTGCAAACAATTTGCTCCCGACACAAGCGCACTGGGACAGGAGCAGGGTTCCCCAGCCCAGGGTAACCAGTACAGGCTTGGCCGATGATGGCCGTGGGGCTTGGGAATGCGCTTTCAAGTCTCTGCTACGTTTTGTGATGGGATTTCTTCGGACTTGGAAACGTACGCCCAACGAAGGACTCTATCCTCTGTACAATAAACAAATGCGGTTACGAATTAATTTCGATATTGATTCATTCGTTGGGAGAGCTTAGAAAGCTCGGTAGCGACCCAAATAGATCCCCCCCTCATACCAAAATTGACACATCACTGGAAACCAAGTTCGGCAAATGTGATGAAAATGCTTACCATCCATTCAGCAGCAATTAAAAATTGTCCTATGTTATTATTCCAATACAGATCAGCTTTGATCGAATGTAAAAAAAAACATTAAATTTCAATTTGCTGCTGAATGAACTGTCAAACGACTGCTCAAATTCGGTTTCCATTTTTGGTATGGGGGGGGGGGGGGGGATCTATTTGGGTCGCTACCGACAAACTATTCTCTGAGGGCCTGTGAGGGATTTGCGTTGTTATCAAAACAATAGTGTCTTTCGGCTTATAATTTGTTGGGGTCAAAAGTCAATATTTCATCTCCAAAATCAACCAAAATTACAACAAATTAAGAGCTCCTGGTTTTCAATTCAAAACATGAAATGCAAAATTATGTCTTGAATGAGCGTGTGAAACATTTTACTAGACAAATTGAAAAACATGCAAATGGGCTCTGGTCCACAGTGAAAAAAGCGTTAGAAAAAGTTCAGACTAGCAAACACGCATCATGCAAAACTATAGTTCTTCGGACAAAGCTGCACCATGTTGGGGAACGTAAAAGTTTTAATATTTCGATAAGAAGCATGCATAAATACTTGCGTGCATCTGCGTCACCGCAGCCGTGATGCAAAACATCTTCCCACCGGCAAAGCGTTTAAATGCATTTTCGCCCTCCTGCTTACCATTAGCACCAGGGCAGCTCTAATGAGGAAGTGTCCCTCCGGCTTGCTACAACAGTTTGTGCCACACACGATGTGTCGTTCTCCGGTTTTTTTTCCTGCCCCTGGCGCAATCACACACACACACACGCGCGCACACACGGTGCAGGGTTATTGTTATCATTTTGTATAATTTTCAGCCATAACTACATTACGCAGATGCAACCACAACTGCAGCGGGCTCGTGCAGGCATGATGGGCACACCGTCGACTCCGAACCCGACTACTAGCCGGTGCTAATGCATTGCAAACCCAAACCGGGTCCAGCAGGCCGACGCGAAACCCCGTGGGTAAATTTAGCCGGGGCGAAAGATACACCCAGCCCAGTTCGGAGTTTTAATAATACCTTTCGCTGCGCAGTATACGATACGGGGGTGTATGTATCTAAGAAACGTGGTGTGTGTTGCTCCTCTGCTACCATGGTCTACTACGGTTGCGGTTGCCGGGTTGGGTGTCTTGTTGGGCCAAACAGCTAGTGCCGCAAAAGGACACAACTCGCTGTGTGCCTGCTTGATCCTCTTCCAAACTTCACCTTCGAATGGCTCGACGCTCGTGCTAGTAGCGCGAGCCTCCGTTCGTTTATCACGAAATAATACAATCCCATCTCGGTCAGGAACGGTCGCAAGCTCGGCACCACGAAAGAGAACGCTTTTTTGTTGTCTCGTGTCGGGTATGTGCAGAAAAACCTCGAGCATGTTTTTCTCCGTGTGCTATATTATTTTGATTACAATGTGTTGTGAAGGTGCGAGAAGGTAGGGCGGAGTGGGAGGAAATTTTAATGTGATGCATATTAAATAATGTACGTTCGGAACATCTGTGTACTGTCGGCATCGGGCAAGCCGTGCAGCAGCATCGTGCGATGGTCTTTTATGCACGTCATCATACTTCCATCCGACGGTGGGGCGTGCACGAGAACCACGAAACCACGAAACCGATGTGGTGTATTCGCTTTTTTATGAAAGGAATTTTTCCATCAGCCCGGTATGCGGTGTACACACTTTCCAGGTAGATGAGTGTGTGTGTGTGGGTGTGTTTTGGGTGTCGTTGTGTGCTTTCGGTTGATTTTGCATTTTTCATCCCCACTTTGCCGCCTCATTATGGTGGTCGTTGAGGAATAACGACGGTGAGATGAGGCTCAATTTCCGCAGCACGCTTTGCTGCACCGAGGCAAGGTGTTGCTTTTCTGCCTCTGCACAGGAGGACAACTCAGCAGGCGAGAACGCTTTTTGAGCGTTGACAACATTTGCGATTAAATGGATTAAAAATGGAGGATTACCGTTAAACTTGGTTTCTAGGAGCAATAGCCCAGTGTTTGTTTGCTCATATTCGAAACGAGTTTTCTATGAGCGAAGTGATCTACATTACTCCGAACCTGTTGCATAAAGGTCCTCAAAATACAGTAGAGCGCCGCCTGTCCGGGAACTTTTTCATCCGGCTACCTTTGACCTGATTTTTTGGTCTGTTAAATCCGTGTGGCCTAATGAAACCAAAGATTTTAGGCAGCGTACCTCTATACTTGACAATTTGAAAGCTTTAGAAAATGAGTCAGCAGAAACAAATCTCTACCAAACGTTACAATTAGGTTATCCAAACAACGTTTTACAGCAGAAATCGGCATCAAATTATGTTTCATATTTTACAACAAAATGCACTTAATTTTCTAGGGTTGAATTACATATTTTCTACCTATTTTTACATTATTACTGTGTTACTTCTTTTGGAATAACTAATCACAATCAGGGAAGCGGAAAGTACTCTCACACACCATGATCCCGAATATCTAGTTTGTGTTCGGGTGAACACTAGTCAAACAACGTTCCACTGTACCTGAACCAAGCAGCAGCATCGCCATCATCAAAACGGAGAGCTCCACGACTGTGCTGGTTTGAACATATTTTCATGAAAACCCATCATCTTTTCCCAAACCCCAAATTTTGTTGCTCACTTCCCAACATCGCAGCTTCACAGAACGCAGAACGCATCATGTCGTTCGTGCGAGTTCTGCCCGCGGGCGGCCGGGCCAGTGTCCCTGGCAAACAAACCGTGCACACATGCATCGACGGTAGCGCTTTTCTGCTCCAAAATGGCGCACTCCTAGGAAACAGTGTTTCATTCAGTGTTGTGTGAAAACCCACCCTTCTCCTACACGCACGGCTTCGCTCATCAGCAAACGCAATGCATGCACGATCGTGGCCCGTTCTGTCGAGGTGGGCGATCGTGCAAGCAGCACAGCGGCAGCGTCGAACAGGTTGTAATCCTCCCAACCAACGCTTCCGGTGCTTGCACGGGTTTCGGGGCTTTTCGGTGCAAGGTTTCAATTTTCCAAAGTGAAAGTTTCACCAAACGTGGACCCCCCGTTGACCTGGCCGGGTGCCGGGTTATGTGGCAGGCATCTTCCCAATGCGTCCACAACTCTTTCGAAGTGGTTCGGTTAAAAAGGCTTCACCTTCCCCGAACACAGAGAAAATGCTTTCCCGGTGAGAAGCCAAAGGTAATAATCATCGGGTATTGTACGGCGGTCGGAGTACGGAATGGTTTATAGATACAGTGCGCAACATTCTTCATTCTGGGCTGATGATGGATGGTGCGCGGCTGAATTGAGTACAGTTTTGCCCGAAAACCGGACTTTCGGGGGACACATTTTCCATACCGGAATATTTCATCTTCATCTAGCGTTCCACCAGCAGCAACCTACTAGTCGCTTCCGGAGTTTATGAAGCGGCTCTGTCAGGCTTGTGTGTGTGCGTGTGTTTTTCATGTTGCCGGATTGGATCAAATTTTCAGAAGGCCCCGAGGGGGGGTCTCCTCCTGCCCCGTTACCTGTGTGTTATTTCATTACATCGCAACGTAGGAATGCTGCTGTGAGCGCACCAATCAACCGACAACAAAAAAAAACGGACTCCTCCTGACCGGTCGACCTTGTGTCCTTGTGCAGGCGGGGAAAAAGTTGCGGTAGTGGTAAGACCACATTTCGGAGGAAAATTCGTAGCATGCTCGTTTTGGCATTGTGCGTGGCGACGAGGATGTGTTTTTTTTATTGTTGTCGCCGTGAGTAAACCGTTTTACTTGGAATCAAATTTGGTATGCATTTTTTACACCGCCCGCCCCGGGGAGGGCTCAATTGTGGGAAGGGAGCGACGTAATCTACTGGCATCGAATTTGCCCGGCATTCCGCGCCTCGAACCGTCCCCGCGATGATCCACCAACGGGGCGCGCCGGCTCCCACGCATTGGGTGGTTTAAATGGGAAATTTTCTGCCTCAATTGGCAGCAAACCATTTACAGCTGCGGACCCGAACCGGTCAGCTTCGATCGTTCGGCGCACGCGGGCGCGCTCGCCTGACCTTTTTCCGACCGGTGAGAGCGCTGCGAGCGGCTTTCCCGGGCCCCGGGGCCCGGGAAAGCCAGACCCGGAATCGGTTCAGGGCGCCGCGTTCGAACGCAGGGTAGAATGTTCATTTTTCACACAGGATGTGTTAAGGACGAGCCGCCGCCCCTGCTCGGCCGCCACCAGCACCGATCGATAAATTATTCACCAACGAAAAAAAGAAGAAAAGAAACGAAAGTTGATTCAATATTTTGCGCATGGTTTTCCCCCCCGAAGTGGAAAGGCACTGGGGGTGGTGTTTAGGTGGCGAAGGTGGTGGTGGCGGCGAAAACTTCATACACATCTCTCCTGACAGCACACGGGAAGGAAGCGGGTTCGATTTAAGGCTCTGCCCGATTTGGATAAAGTTAGTTGGTTTTTCCGGCTTTTCCTTCCGGCGGGCAGGTTCCACCCGCTGTTTTAGGAGGGGGGGGAAGCGAAGTTATAGCTCAGACGGTAAATCATTCTCGGGTTTGGGATGAAGGGGGAGGGAGTGGGGGGGGGGGGGGGGGGGAGGGGGAAGTTGTTGCTGTTGCACACACCCAAACACACCCCCCCACACACACGCAGAGAAAACTTCGTTTTCCATTTGCTTACGCTTTCTGCAAATAGGAAACTTTTTCAGCGGGGAAAATTCTTTTCCAAGAATTTTCATTGATTTGTTAGCGCTTCAGGTGCACCATACCGGAGGGGCCGGCCGGCCGGTAGTTTGTGCTCATCAAAAACCGGCTGCTTATGTGGAAGGCGCGCTTATTTGAGTCGAGTAGCATTTTTGCGTTAATAAAACGCTAAACGTATGTTTTTTTTGTTTGTTTGTCCGAAAGGTGTTTAAAGCTATTTTGTTTTTTTTTCTGATCTTTTTGGTGTACGAGACACAAGAGGATGTGTGTAATATTTCTTTCCAAAGATAAGGGTCGAATTGGGTACCTTTGTGTCGCTGTTAAAATCCGTTCTCCGGTTGCGGATGCTATAAAGTTTAAAATGTTATTCCACCCAGTGACCCGTAAGGGACGGCGGGCTGGATGCGAAATAAATTCGACCGCGATTTTGGGATCGCTTTATTTTTTGTCTTTTTGCTTGGTTTAACTAAATGAAATTTAATGAGATACGCATCGGGAACGGGTTGGTGCTTGTTGTTTCTGACACATTATACGGCGTACGGCGCAGTTTGTTTGATTGTTTGATTGAAAGCCAACATTTCATTACCCGCCAGCTTCACTGCGAGCGGGATCCCATTTTGCGATTAACAAGATCCTGTGAAGTTGATACAAACCAATCATCGGGAGCTCGCGGACATTGTTCTTGTCATTGAACGGTTCAAGCCGGTTGACAATCTGCCATCATGCCTCCGCTCTGCCTCGGCACGGAATGATTTATAGTGAACGAACGATTGCCCTGTCGCTCTCTCGCTCACATGGAGGACAGGACGCGCACGGATGATACGTTACACACGCACGGCGGGGCACCAGCACCAGGCGCACCGGGCAAATCCCGGCGGGATCCAATTTCGAAAGCAATCAACAGCTTAACCTGTTCATAAGCTCCCTTTGTTCAAAGTTGTCCCACCCGCCGGCACACAACTACCGATGTCATCGTGTTACTGCCGGTAGAGCACACTGCTAGGGGGTGGTTGCGGTTGCGAAATCGAGCAGTAACACAAGCGCGTGAGCATCGTCCCCGGAAAGGATGTATCGGAAGTTTGATAAAATATTGAGCCCTATTTAATTAAAACTAGTTTCCACAGCTTACCACCTCGAACGGGAGCGAGCAACTCCTCGTCCTCGTCGTCGCTGTCTTGGGGTAGCTGAGCGAACGGCGCTTCCTTACACCGTCCCTTGGGTGAAAAGTGTGCCGGGGCGCACCGTATCTCACACCACAACCACCGCTAAGAGGGCATTCGCGAGAAAGAGTAGCAAGGGCAGAAGCGGGTGGGTGTGTTGGGCGATTCGTTTGATTGCATTTGCATCTAATTCCATTACTACGGGCAACCCACGGCCAGCACACAGCCAGGGCATGAGCGATGTGAGCTTTCTTTTCCGCAGGCGATTGTTTCACCTTTGTCACGGGTTGATGGCAGCCGCGACCGACCGACCCCTTTGGTTGCTGTTGGTTCTGGGAGTATTAATGGTAGCACCTTTTTTGCGCTACATTACCGTACATTCTATCACAGCGGAGCGGATTTGTTTGCGGATGTTAAGTACATCAGGGCGATGTGGTGTCTGATAGAGTGGGCGGTTATTTTTAATTCCCGAAAGTTGTTCTATAGTGTTATCGATCACGTGCTGATGATGAAATATATTCAAAATGTGGTAAATTCTACATACAAAAAATAAATGGGCAATCTTTTTTTATGGGCAATCGACTCGTGTGAACCCACCTAATAGCACAGAATAGAAACTGCTCCACCTATAAATCAAATTTAGTTGAAATTTTTTGTCGATGTTTTGTCGATTAATTCGCAATAATTTGTTATTGTATTAGGTAACTACATTATATAAACAATATAGTTGAGACACACCTAAGTTATATAATCATATTGATTGATTGATCTGTCAATTTCTACTGTATTAGATGAAAAACCAGCTAAAGAGATCGCTCTTTTGCAAAAACTCTACAACTCAGTTTTCTCATCGAGCAGCCAGGGTTGTGACACGTATTACATTTTTTTTTGTTTTTTTTTTCAATCTCATTGTTGTTGATTGAATAGTTTACACATACTTTGTGCTTTTATGGCCTCTTTTGTCTCTTTAATCCTATTGTGCTATTTACAAATGAATATTTTAATATAATAACATTATTTCTTATTACAAAACATAAAATTGCATATTTCGTTAAGTTCCACATTGAAAATCATTACATTGTATAGCCCCGCAATGCTCCGAAAGCACCTGCACCCAACCACCAACCCCCACGGCAGCGCCATTTTAATCCATCGCTCATCGATTTCGCCGCAACATGACAAATATAGCACACATTCAATAACCGGGTAACGAGCATCGGTTTTCTGCCGTGTCAATTACTTTTAGACGTCGGCGATATTTACGGCCCCTGTTCCTCCGTAGGCCCGGTCGCGTAAACACGTGTGAACACACGTGACGCTGCTGTTGCTGGAGGAACACGCTCACCTGATGCCATATCGCGTGGAAATAAAAACGAAACGACAGCAACTACTCGCAAGTTAAAAAGCGCTCATACGCGGGGAGGTCCTTTTCCGGGTGGTCGCCCCCGTAGCGCTGTCACAAATTGTCCCGAATGTGTGCGCCAGGCCCCGGTTCGAACCAGAGCCCACCACTGCACACATCGTCAATCATCCCCAAACGGTGGCGCGGTTCTGTGTTGAACATGTATGGGTGTGAAATTTGGCAATGGGAAGGCAATGACGATGCGCGTATGATGGGTAGTTGTTTTTTTTCTTTCTTTCTTTCTCGCGGTATGTTTGTGGCATACGGGAAGTGCGTAACACACGGAGAAGCACGCAGGAAGAAGCACGGGGCCGGCGGTGCGGTTGGGCCACACTCAAATGTTGTTCGAACAAAATATGACAGTCGAAACGAGGATGGTACACATATAAGTGGATGAGAAACAACAAACAAAAAAAAACACTCACACATGCTTCTCGCATTCGCAAGTCATATCCCAATGTCGACTTGCGGTCGTCGAGCTCTGGCGGCGCAGCTGGCATACTGTCTTTCACTGCAGGACATTACAATATCGCACAGCACGCGAAAACGATCTGCTGCCATAGGGGGGGGGGAGGACGTTCACCACCCACCCACGGCCCTACTCCGTGGGTAAAAGCGCCGAAAGGTAAAAGCGACAGTGGTTTACGGAAAGTTTACCAAAGGTGCACACTTTACACACACACACACACACACACACACACACACAAACACTCTACGGTTTGTGTGCAGCGAACAGAAGCGAACCATTATTACCGTCATCATTGCGAAACAAGCCCACGGGCGCTCTTCTTCTAGTGCAACATTTTCGAAGATAGCGAACCTACCTTCGGTCTGTGGTTCGAGCGCGGCAAGGTGTCTTCTTTGTAGTTTTTTTTCACCTGGGCTTGTAAAAGGCCTTATGTGTATGTACGCGAGTGTGTGTGTGTGCATTTGGGCGTCGGTTTCTTTTTCGCAAAACGCGTGCCTCTTATCAAGAATATTTTCATCTTTACAGCGCAGAAAACGATCCATTAGGTAGCACCGTAGACACACCATTACGGAAACAGCGGTTTGCTGAAAAGGTACCGGGCATTACATGGGTATCAATGCGAGGCGTAGGTGGTGCAGGTGTGTCTTTCCTGCGTGGTTGGTTTTGAATTTCTCTTAAATAAAGGCGGAACCAAATTATTCGCCCGAATGCAGAAGGAAAAACACCTAATGTGTTGTATAACTGTGCGATGGCACCATGAAAAGGTAGGGCAAATTCTTTTGAAATCGGATTTAAATGATAGACACTAAAAGTCTTCTCCCATTTCCAGGCATCTCGATAATTGGTTCTTGCGGGCAAATAAACACGGTACAGTATTAATATAAAATGCTGCTGCAGATGCTCTAACAGTCATCGCTCAAATATCTGCTCCCCGGCGTAACGATTTCGTTCTCATCATGGGATGCGGAATTTGCCTTTTGAATGCGCCGAGCGGAAGCGCCCGAGAATGGATGCACGTTCTCTTTCCACTCTCTCGTCTGCCTATCGCCATTTCAACCGAACCGAAACCTTGCCCTTATCATGTCATTACCATGAGGCAATTTGAAGCGAACGATAATAAATCATTAACGACCTGCGGAGGTTTTTCAATGGGCTTCCTGTGTGCCTTCTGCCACGGTACGCCCGGCCGTTTGTTGCGCCAAAACCCAGTGCCAGCAAGTCTATGATTGTCTGGGCCTGACTGTCTGTCTTTGCCAAACCACCTTATCGGTGTTACAGGAAGCGTCGGGATCTTCGCGCTGCCCCCCCCCCCCCCCCCGTTCGCCCGTGCGATGATGAGATGTCTATTTTGGCATAATTTTGCCAACTTTATGGCACGATAAGAACACCTCGCGCGCGCGTGCTCACTCACGCACTCGAGCGGGCGTGTGCGCGCGCTCGCGAGTTGATTGATATCTCATAAGCATATTTCGGGGCTTTTTCTGCTGCTGTCCCGGGCGTCTCAACAGCGCTGACGTTGATACGACTCCGCACGGGGCGTTAACGAACGAACGGGCGTGCGAGCGCGGTTAGATACGGCGTCTGAAATGTGAGTTTGATTAAATTATAGCTTCGCATTGTGTGCGGGATTTTATGACGAATCAAAAAAAGGTTCACTCGTGCCGAACCGGCAAAACGAATCTCCGCACGGAGTACCCACAAGTAGACTCCCTCCATCCAGTTTGGGGGGAGATGGTTTAATGATGCCACAATCAAATCTTCTCAAACGAACCGTTGCCAAAGCTAATGGGAGATGTTGAACGACAGGCTGGTGATGATGATGATGAGGTAGATGAAAGAGCAGAAGCTGGTTCTAGAGCCTTGAATGCACTGGTGCATGCCATTTGGAGTCCGTTCGGAAGCGAGCGTGAAAAAACGAAGATCACAAACGCACGCTCGGGTGGTCAGTGCAACATCACTAGCACCGCAACAGCTGCAGCCACAATAAGGCCGGCCCGGTTTGAGGTTTTACAGAAGTGATACAGCTTCCCCGAGCGCTGCATGTTTACTCACTAATTACAAAATGGTTGCCGGATGAAGTCGTGCGTCCCCGCCCCGGTCGCAACCGATGCGGTCACCAGAGAAAACACCGGGCCGTATTTTTTTTCTGCCCGAACCTCCAGCCTGAGTCAAGTTTGCTGTCGCAGAAGATTTGAATATTTATATTTTACAATCTCCACTACAGCGAAACCAACTATTCCGGAGTTTTCCGCTTTCTGTGTCAACAGCAACGGTGGCGCAGCAACTGCAGCTGTGTTTCACTTTGGAAAAGTTTCCCCTTCATCGGCATTTGTGTGCCATTTGTGCTTTCGTGCCGGGAGAGACTGGCCAGGGCTAAGACAGTGGCGAAATGGTTTGCAGATTGTCATCAGCAAATAAGTAGTTCGTTTCGCTTCGGATGTTTTCTGGCGCGGCGGGCATTTGCGAGCGGCAGCGCGAACGGTGCAAGTTGTTGGGTTTTGCTGCAGTTCTGCTTTTGGTTTTGTTGCCTTCTCATGACGATTTGCTTCGGATAATGACAACTTGTAAAGCGTTGCTTCGATTGCTATTTGCATGAGCAATCCGTTCGCAGTTTTGAGTTGATGGAGCGGATAAATGAATTTTGTTATTTGCAGTCACTTTTGCAATCCTTGTCGCACAGCCTTTCACAGTCAGTGTTTCAGTCTCTTCTTTCATTTTGTAGATTCGATTATGAATGGAATATTTCGACATTTAAAGTAGACACGACTGATTGACGATCATTAATTACCATTAATTTCCAGTTTTGATAGTTGGTTTTCAACTTCAACTTCTTTCGAATTTTCAACATTTTTCACCTATATAGCACAAATGCTGGATCTTTTAGTGTAAAACGCTCGATTTTACTATGAAAATCTTTTAAACACTGTTAGGAACAGGCGGAAAACATATTTACGCACAATCTCTTGATTGGTGACTTAACTAAAACTATTGAAGTTACACATGTTTTTATTCTTCCAGAGATTCCAGAGTTTCCAGAGATTTTTATTTAATTTTAAAATCTTTTGGAACCTTACACATCAAAACGAAGGCTCTCCATTTATTCTAGATTAAAATTTCTTCCAACACGGTCCTTCAAGCGTAAAACAAACGCAAAGTTCATGTCGAGAGTCATTTCCAGAGCAGCTCTCCACCGTATCCCGCGGGTGTGGTCAACAATTTACCAATAAATCCAACCGAAACAGACGAGTTGTACGATTCGCGAACACTGCGCGACCCAACCCCAAGCATCCCGTACCCCGCCAAAAGTAATTGAGGTCAGTCTAATTGCTCGTTAATTTATCAATTTGAGTTCCGCTTCACTCGGACGGCAAAGATGGGCCCCGCGCGCTGCTGTGCCTACCACGCGAGCCGTGCCACCACCCAAGATTACGATGTCATTGGACAGATGTCAAACGCAATCGGCAGGCCATGCGACAGCCGCATCATTGGGACAACAATAATCGAAGTCGGCCGCACAGCACTGACACACGGAAGCCGTCTCCTCGCGCCGATAATCGAACACAACCGCGCCCGATGCGCCGATGGACGCGGTCGGAGTGTGTGCCCCGTTGGCACCGGCGCTTCGGATCGATACGAAATACCGCGAGACTCACACATGGACACAATTTCACACAAATGCACAATCATATTAACACGCAAGAACATGCATTCTGTAGATCGGTCATGTCGAAATGGCGAGGCTTCCCGTAGGCCAGGGCCATGCGTCATACATCCCACAACCAGACGGTATCAGATCGTCGGGGGCACATTTGAACAGCGGCCACAGCTAACTGCTGTGCCACCCATTATCGTTAGCGCATTTGGCTGCCGCCGACTCGATGCCCCGGTTTCATCATCGGACACCGGGCAAGCAGCACGCGAGTGTACGGTGAACACAATTTCTCTTTGTTTCCGGGAACGCGCTTCTCCCGGACGTCACAGGGAGGGGCGCATCGGCCGCTATCGCTGTCCTGGCATGAAACGGTGAGCAGTGTAGCAACACAGTCAACGAACCTCTGACCGGTAAACGAGCGCAATTAAATTACGATTAGAAAAGGTGCCTTCAGAGTGCGCGCCACAGGGCCACAATGCTAGCAACCGCCGGTGGCTTTCGGTTAGAGAGAGAGAGAGAGAGAAAGAGTGGGAGAGACCACAGCACAATGATACGAAAAGCCGCTCTACTAGATGTACAAGAGGTACGCACCGCAACGGCAAAAAAGACACATATCGCGATACAGTGTGTCCGGCGGATCCAGGAGCTACAGCAAAGAGCATCCCTCCGTTGCGCAACATGTTCCGGTTTCGGGGAATTGTTTATTGGACAGGCTAAGGGCTGTAACTTGACGGGCCTGGGATGGGTTGTGGACGCGCCTGGGAACCGTCGTGGCACGTGCCGCTGAATCGATAAATAATTACCGATTGCCGCCATGCAAACAATGCTATTGTGGTCGGCCGGTTCAAAGGATGCGTCCAGCGTTTAATCAGTGCCGGTGGGTGGCTCCTCCGCCAATCCATTAGCAGGCATATGTGCAAGGTTACAGCGCATGTGACTCGAGGCCATCGCTATGTGATTAATTATTGGCACAGGAGCACCGTGTGGGTGCGTGCAGGGTGTAAGTCATCGCAAGATAATTACCCACAGGTCCAAGAAGAAAACAGCTAGATTAAACCTCTCCGAGCGATAAAGTTTCCTTTCAAAGTCCTGTCCACTCTCTTTGGTGGATGGAGCCCACATAAAACCAGACTGTCACTCGTTGAAGTGATAACAGCGTTTGCTGGCCTTTTTTTCAATTGGACGTCCGTTTCGTAAACAGTTGATGGCACTTTACCGGGACGACGCTTTCCAACGACCATCGATTGATTTTTATCGATCCTGCATCAGGAGCGGCGCGCACGCTATCGTCGAAATTCAATTATCGGATGGTACACACAAGCTTATCGCTGGAAACCTCCGATGATCTCGTCTATCTAAACGACCGTGCCGGAATCGCACGCGTATGCACGCTCACGGCGCATATAATCGACTCGATCGGATCGGGAAGCACACCGGGGAAGCCTCAAATACAAATGATCCGAACCAGCATCCATTGTTTCGCCGCCTGCTCTGACGGCGGAAAAGTGTGCTCGAAGCCATGAAGAAGACACACAAAAAAACAGGAAAAAACACAAACAAACAGAAAATCAAATGCAATCGAAATGGAAGAGCACTGTTCGGTGCGCATTATCATAAAATTGAATCTTCCTGCGCTGAAAGTGAATGTTTGACGTTTCACGAACAACGTCCCTCTCCCCCCGAATAAAGACCTGTTTAGTCCGTAGCCAGGATCGCCCAGTTGGTTCGTTCGGTGCGGTTGCCCCCAGCGCCGCGGAGCCGCAGCAAAAGGATTGACGGTAATGCAATAAAGCAACGGGGCAACAACGTTTCACACTTACGATGTGTGTGTGTCAGGCGCTACCGTATTTGAATTTGCTTTGTTTTGCTACTCGTTTATCTGTTCGTTCGTTGGTAGCGAGGAAAACGGAGCGAACAGGAGGGAGAGCGTCTTTCGCGTCTGTGTGCGTCGTGTAATGCGGTAAGAGTCTTTTCACTCCCTTCAAGATGTTTAGATGTGCGAAACGGCAGCAGCAGCTGAACGCTTGAAAGGGGACGTGGATCACATGTTTGCGATCGCGAAACCAGTTCCAATTCCGTATGTTGGGTGATTTTGTTTTGAGTTTGAATTTCCGTCTGCTTCCGAGGATACCTCGGTCACTGAGAATGTTTTAATGGAATTGGATGTGCATGACCGCACCATTCATCACTCAATCATTTCTAAGTGTTCCCGGAACCAACAGATCCCTGATGATACAGCAAAAGTCCAGCAAAAGGTACAGATGTACATAAAAATGTTTTCATTTCAATCATATTCTGATGGCTGATACATTCAGCTGGAAACGGCTCTATAGAGGGGTTTCCTTTAACGGAGCCCCTTAAAAAGCCACTTCGCAATGAAGTTGAAATGAAATTTGTACTCACTCATCGGCAATATTGTAATGCTCCGCTCGATGTGAAACTTCTGTCGAACATTTGATGCGCTGCAACCTCACTCAAAATCTAAGTACCGTGAAGCATGCAAAGCAGTCGGTTGCATTGTTAAAATTCAATTAGCACAACAATGTGATTGCAATTGCAGCCGGCCGGCCCGCCTTTGCCCATGTGAAACAAGTGCCACGATCGACACGGACGAACCACCCCCAAAATACCCCCCTTTCCATATGAGCCACTCGGTGGCAGACAGCGCTTTGTCATTAAGGATGGGGTGGTGCCGGTATGCGCATCATAAAATGCAATTACTTCACCTCCACCGAACCGGCCCCGTAACGCATATAACCGGGCCCAGATTGTTCTCGCCCAGTGCTGCCGCAAACTACCGTCGAAACCGCTCCGGGATTCTTCCACGCGGCGCACGTCGAACTAATAATCATTGTGGTTTGTTTGGAGACATTCACCTTAATGAAATAAATTACGAGCCCCGAACCGGCGGCAGGCTGTGCGGCACGCCGGGAGCTGCTCCGCAGTCCACAGGCCCGAATAGTCTGCCCGAGATCCCGTCCGGGCCCGTGACGACGTGTCGAAAGGTACCGGCGGATCGCCTTGCGCTCGACAGACCATCGGTACACCCCCCATTGAGTGCCGTAGACGTTTATTCAATTAAACTTTCCTCCAGCATTCTCAGCGAGTGGCATCGTAAAACGGGCCAAACGGGAAGATGCGGTGGGAGCTTAAGTATTGGCATGGTTCGCTCCGAGTTTACGACACGTGCTATATGCATGCAAATTACAAAAGTTTAGCCCGTTACGGCTAGTAGCAGTGGCCTAGTGGCAGTCACAATGGCGAAGTAATTGGCCTATGAAAGCCTGCCATTTGGCACGAATCGGTGTTGAGCATAATATTTCAGTTTTAGACACGATCCGAACACGACGGGTCCCGAACATAACGCCTGCATCGTATCGGTGTCGACCTTTGGACGATCCGACGATGTCCGTCCGGGTGCACAGCTGCCGATAGCCAGCGACGCCCGCCCGGTGGCTGTGTTACAGGCCGAGATATTTAATTACACTCCTGTCCTGTCTGTCGAGTCCGGCCGACCCGGAGAGCATGGGAATTGCACGTTTAATTTGGACGATTATAACACACCAACAATTCCATACGGTATTAATTGCACAAAAATGATCCTCTTCAATGAGGAAGAGGGACAATCAATTGACATTCAGACGTTACTATCGACCGCCATCTGTACCTCGGACGGAGCATGTGTGGTTTTTCTGCTACTGAGATGATTATGCTTCAAACGATAAACGATTGTCTTGTTTGGGAGAAAAATAAATGGCACAGAGTGTACAGTCTTCGAACAACATAAATCACAGATTAATGCACCGGACGGACCCTCCTTCTCCTTCTCCTCTAATCCCTACCCAGCGTCACAGGCGTGCACAGCAGAGCGAGCCCATATATCAATCTTTGCAAGATGCCGACTGGATGGGCGCATTAACGGAGCGGATTTAAAATTATGATTAAGTACCTAGTTTGAAGTCCCATTAGGGTGGGATTTATGCACACATTCTCGTTGTAACTACTGCAATATAACACTGCGCAATAATGCGTCTCACAACAACACCAACAACAACAGCCAACCGACTGGTGCTGGTGTGGAGTTTTTGCGCTATTTAATCACATTGGACTGCCTACACCGAGGGCAACTCTAGCACAAGGCACGGCGCGCGCGCGCGCGCGCGCTCGGCGGGAAGTATTATTTTACGAGCTTACTTTTCTCATTAATCAGCAATAAAACATTCACGCACGCTGCTAATCCAGCGCGGAGCCTATGGGCCCGGATGATGAAATTGAATGCGAATGCGCCATCTTGTAATGCGATAAGCCATCAGCCTAATCGGGGTTTGCAGTTTGTTGCGCTTGGGGTGGGCGGTGGTGGGTGTGGAGCATAAACGTTACAGTTACTTCCCATTGAAGCGACCGATACGAGATTCATCCCTATAGGGGAGGGAGTGTATTGATTTTTTTTTCGCTTTGGCTTTAGCGAACGTCACCTGGCGCCTCCATGAGAATGTTTAAAAGATGCTGGGCGTCTCCATCGGGAGACTGTGGAAGGGTTCCAAGTACCAAAAATGAACGATACCGCAGCTGGGGTTTATTAACGTGATAAAAATTTGCAAGGAAACCATAACCGTACATCCAACGGAACGCGGATCGGGCGAAGGTTGATTTGTGTCAATCTTTATTGGAAGTTATCTAATTGAATGTATTTTTTTGAAAATGAAACTGTGTTACTATATTCAGATTTTTCAATAACAACTCAGTATAACTGAAGAGCTAATGTTGATGTATAACGAGTTTGGTAGTGTATTTTGGTTCAAATCTATTAAATCTCCCAGTGTCTTTCATTTATAATAAATCGTACCGAATGGGAAATGATGATTGAACATTCGCTCATAAAGTGAAGGTGTTTGATATGCTATTCATAACTAAGTATAAGCGCACATCACTGTATCACAGAAAGGATACTAACAGTTAACAATGCCAGAAGCGTCCAAATTCTGACTAATTGCAACACGAGCTACTGTCTAGTTCGAAAGAGAAAACAAACGCAAAGGGAAAACGTTAGCAGTGAAATCATATTTCCTCTGATCGATACTCATATATCAATAGACAAGCACCATGCAACAATGATCCTTGTATATTCCCATGCGAGATGTAACTCAACGTTTCGTACGCAGAAAGCGATCCGGCACGAACAAAATGATTTGCTGAAATACGACCATCACGATCCGCATGAAGCCGTCTCTCGCATCCCCATTTCACCATCCATCATCCTCCGCTCAGCCGAGCAGCGTTGCATTGTTCTGTTAGGGTTGGGAGGACGTCGAAACGAAGCAATTATTCAAAGCGTTGCAAAATAGCAGCGCCGTCGTCATAGCTTGCACGCTCGCGGCTTCAAGCACGCTCTCGAGACGGAAACTAGCAGGGCGCCTCGAGAGCCACTCGGCATATTTCTCGCCCCGAGCACACACTTAAGACACAGAACTTTGCCACTCTTATCACAATTATCGTAAAACTTTATTCCCATCCTTTTCCGTGCGCGCTGAGCGACGATATGGCCGCGTCTCGCTCAATCGCCATCCGATGCGCCTCGGCACCTAATGGCTTCTTCCTTCGCATACTGCTGATTGGCGCTAATTCCTCTCGAGCCTGCCCCCCCTCCCTCTCTCCCCAACCGCCACTCCCCCTCTTTGCGCCCTTCTTCCAACCAGACTCAGCAGGTTGGCTCTCGTGATGGAGCAAAAATCTCACCGAAACACTGGTGGAAATGGGAATGAGCGCACCATTCATACACCCTATTAAAAGCCAATTTCCAAAGCAACCGAATACGTGGCTCCAACAGCCCTTGCCCCTCCGTTTTGTTTGGCGGTCGGCCCTGCAATTGAAACGGTTTGGGGGCAATTTTCGCTCTTCCCTGCGGCGAACCCGGGCGAAACGGTACATCCTTTTAACGGATTTTCGACTTCCTCCTTTCGCCTCCGTGCGGAGTATGCATGGGTGGAAGCGAACCTGCTGCTCGCCCCGGTCATTCTGTGTCGGCCGCTGAGAAAGCAGAAAACTATACTAAATTATGTAATTAAATCGTTAGACAGCTCTTTCTCTCTCTCCCGCTCCCTTCGTGCGAACCATTTCCGGGCCGTTATCCCGAGCCTCGAGACAGCGTACCTTTCGAGATGACCATAAGACAGAAGCGTTTCGAAATTGTAAGTGAACCCATTTGGAGCATCCGTCCACGGGACGTGCCAAAAATACTGAGCACCGCCGGGATAGGGGAAAATGGATTTGGTCAGACGACGAAGACGAATAAAAAAAAAAGAAAATCCTCATGCACACATCGCTCCCTTTTGCTGATTTCTGAGTTTCGTCCTCGTCCAAGCTGGCTTGGTGCTTGGCGATCCTTTCAACCTCGTCGTAAGAGAGCTTCGATCGATGAGAAGGACGAACAGCACACAACAACAACAACAACAAAAACGTGTACAAACAAGATAAAGCAACTACCGTGATGGTCCCCCGTTACCCGTTCAGCTGGATGGAGGTGGTGGTGGTTTCGGCTTTCGGCAATATGGAGCCGCTTTTCTTTTTTTCAAAGGACACCTCCCCCGAAGGAACGTTAACAGGCCGAGCCACTCACCGAGCCGATGCGACGCACGTGTGACGTGATGACGACCTGTCCAAAAGGACGACGAGACGGTTTCGAACGACCGCCTGCCGAAGCAGACGCACCAACCACCCATGCTCTTTTGGTGCAAGCTGTCGCAAGGAAATAACGACCGAAGCGTTTCGCCCCAGCTGTCCGTCTTCCGAACCGGGCCGTTCCTTTGTCGCGGAGCCCAGCGGAGACACAGCCATGGGCGAGCGCGCGCTCGGTGTAAATTATTGATTCCGGTCATCCCCGCGCGCCGCGGTCGCGCCGGGCAAAGTTTTGCGGTTGATTGCATCGTGACGAATGAATTTTTAAACCGTCCCATCATAACGCGGCGCGCCGGCTAACGTCTGTGTTTTGGTCCACTGCTTCCGGCTCGAAGGAGTGTGCGCGCGGACGTCGCGAAACGGACGGTGGTGTGTGCCGGTCCTGATGCATGAAGAAAACCAAGCAAACACCGGCGCACCGACGTAAACTCGGCGACAGGACAGGGCGCTGCAGTTCCGCCGTGACGCTCAAGCGGCTCCGTATGGCCCTCTCTCGGAGGGGGCAGCGAACAGCGGACGACATAAAACATGCACACATTGTCAACGAACTTGCGCAAGAACTGGGCCTCCTCCGGGTGGAACGGTTGTGTGTGTGTGTGTGTGTGTGTAATTAAATTTATTGCACGTACTGTATCACGGCTGGCGGCGGGCGCGCACGTGGAGTTGTTGTGCATAATATTTCGGTCCGCTCCGATCTGGCCGTCCCAGCGAGCACGCAGGCGCCGTAACGTTCGGTGTAAAATGCACGCACAAATCAAGATAACGATCACCGGGGGCATGTTAATTGTTGACGGTGCTGGCTGGTGTCTGCTTCAGTTTGCATCGCAGCGAAAGCGGCAGTATGTCCCGCGTGGCGCCCGCTGGAATTCGTTAACATTCGAGACACGGTGCCCGGCCGGTGTCGTCGTCGTGCCGTGTCTTTCGCTACCCCGCCCGGCCCCGCCAAGTGTGTCGACTTATGCTTAATGATAACGGATCTTGTGCGAATGTGGCCGCACGGCAGCTAAAGGCCCGTTTAGTGATCGAGTGAAAGTGAACGTGAAATTTTGGTTTTTCATTGATATTTCACAAATTACCCATCGTAGCATGCTGTTCTATATACCAAAAGATGGGGAATTTTATTCCCCAATCCGTAGCATACAAATTTCTTTACATTAATGAAATTTAATGCATTTCCTCTTTATTCCCCGCTGACCATTAAATTTTCAATATTAATTATCCATTATCAGCGGGGAATAAAGAGGAAATGCATTAAATTTCATTAATCTAAAGAAATTTGTATGCTACGGATTGGGGAATGAAATTCCCCATCTTTTGGTATATAGAACAGCATGCTACGATGAGTAATTTGTGAAATATCAATGAAAAACCAAAATTTCACGTTCACTTTCACTCGATCACTAAACGGGCCTTAAGGGGGAACAGCATCGCAAGCCGTTGATCGAATCGAACCCGGGCAAGGGTTCGTGGCTTGCATAGCAAATGAAGTCGACATTAGCGCGCTTCGCACGCTTCCATCCACGATCGTTTCTTCCCTTCTCTGTGAGCCGTTCGTGCCACACTGCCGCACCACACCGGAACGGGGTTATTGAATTTATCATTTTATATTCCATTAATGTGTTTTTTTTCCTTGCACTTTACCGCTCTAAAACTGCCATTTCGCAACCGAACGACCCGACTGGATCGAAGCGATATTTCATTTCCCAGCGACTATCGCACTATCGCAACCCTCGGCGGCACTGGACACCAGGGCGGTTCGGGGCTTCCGGGGAAGCCGAAACCGAAAGTGTCCATTACCGCGAGTGCGAGTGCAGTAATTACCCATAAATCGTAAACACGCCCTGGCACGGGCTGACGGCAGTAGCCACACTAATTTAGTTTCTTCGTTAACGAGTTTCGGAAGACTTCCGCGCTTACTCGGTGGCCGCGAAGCAACACGAAATGGAAATCTTCATCAAGCAATGTAAAGTTTTATGGTTTACGGTGACAGTTTGAAAGCAACAAAAAAAAATGATTCGGGGGTCTATGGTGTTTTCGGTCTTCATTTGCATTATAAGTGGAATCAAGCGTAAACTGCAACAAAAAAAGGATGAGTTGACCTCATTTTCTGAGGGATGACGCTAGGCCGTGGTATGAACGCTCATAGTTATTACTTTCCATCCGATGGACCAAGAATAAATGTTGAATTTTTCATACATACTTGTCCGTAGGAATTAGTTAAATAATAAAAGTTAAATAAAGTTTTTTTTCAATTTGAAATAATCAATTTTTGACCAGTGTAGTCTATGTATATAATATGTTTTTTAACATAAAATAGTACAATACAGGGTTTTTCAGATGATTAGGCAAGAATAGCAACATTTATCACAAACGCAGCACATGATATGGCAACTGCGTCAGTTGATATTCCAAAGGTATCAC
>KB672868.1:3519499-3561448 GCA_000349145.1 Anopheles dirus | reverse complement strand
GTGATACCTTTGGAATATCAACTGACGCAGTTGCCATATCATGTGCTGCGTTTGTGATAAATGTTGCTATTCTTGCCTTATCATCTGAAAAACCCTGTAAATTTTCATAAAAATCAAGCACAGCTGTGGATGGCTTTTGAACCAGATCATCTGTATTTATATACATTTTTATGTAATTTCTAAATTTCTTCCATTTTTCGAGGAATATATCCAACGAGCACGTCTGAACACTCTGAAACTATAACAATATGTACATCTGGCTTAGTACTGGGTCTCTTTGTGTCTGTTGTTTGTTGTTTTTGTATGATTTTTTTGCATCTAAATTACATTATCACGATTGTTCAAATTGTTGTATGCAATAATTCGCTTTTATATATACCGCGCCTAGCTCTATGACTAGAATTGCCATTTATTTTAGTTTTTGAAGAAACCTTTCATTAAAAAAATGTTATTTATAGAATGTTTACAGTCCTGTATGTATAGACACTTCAAAAAAACAATCTCTCGAATAACGAATAATTAGAGTACCGATGCTATCAACTATAAATCGGAATTCAGCCATCAAAAAAACGCAAAACTACTTCATTTTGCAACCGACAGATCAATAACTTTTCACGGAAAAAATTCAAATCCAATACATATACCATTTCCAAACGTTCAGTTCAATGCATCACGCGAATAATTAATCACCGAAAAACAAAATATAATTAAAAAGAAATTCAATACGCTTTACCGATTTCCACTTTCACAGAACGCTTAACAAAACGTTCACCCACTGATCGATATGATTAACCTACGGCCCCGACCGCATTCATCACACTTTACCGTGCGCGGGACTATTTCACTATAAAATTGAAGCCTCAGGCGTGATTGAGTCGCGTCGATAAAATGGCATGCAGATACGCATCCTGACCCGTTCCCCGCTCGCAATGCGATAATCATCACCATCATCATCATCAACATCGAGCAGCACTGACCGGGCGTCAGTTGATCCGCAAAATTATGTTTGCAAACGCTCCGTGCTCCGTGTGTGCGTCCGCCACCGATAAGACTCACTCAGACTGTTTTGACGCTCCCCAGCCTCGACCACACCGCGGTGAGCGGATCGTAATTTATTAACACATTTTGCTTGAAACCCGACGCCACGCGTTCGTCCCGGGGTTTCGGCCGCCCGGTGGCATAATCCTTCCGAACGGATACGCACTCGCTTCACAGTGACAGACACACACCCGCGGTTCGCATAATTTCTTCATTTTGTGCTGACACTTTTCACACGGGATGGATTCGCATTAGAATGGATCGGTGTATCGGGCGGATGCGGCGACGGGAAGGAGGTCGTAAATTTTATCAAACCTTCGCCAGAAATTGCCCCAGGACCGCGCCCGGCTCCGGGGCTTCCGGGAACCGGCAATATCCTTAACCGGTGTGGATCGTCGTCGTGCTCACCCCGGGGTCGAAGCCATATGGCCGGAAGCTTTATTTTTATTCAAAGTCCATAAAATATGACCCATTACTGAAAATATGGTCCCGGGGACGAACGGTGCGGTCGGCGATCTCCCGACCCGTCGACAGGAGCGCGGCGGAAAACGCATCCTTCGTCCCTGTAGCATTCCTTGCCCTATGGTTTATGTGAGCGAACTAAAAAAAAAACAACCATGAGGCCTCCGTAACAAAATCGGGCACGGTTCAAGGATCGTGCGATTACGTTTTCGTTCCGTTTCGGGTTCTTTTTTTATTATTAATGCCTAGACGGCCGCGAAAGAGAACCTGGGTGGGAAAATTTATTGGATAAGTAAGTCCATTATATCCGCCGGCCGGTGGTGGTGGCCGGAGAGAGTTTGTGGAAAGTAGTAAAAAGGTTAACTTACTAATATGATCCCTCTGTGTGTGTGTGTGTGTGTGGGGTGGGTGGGAGTTGCACGATTGCAAACTTCGCGCGGGCAACCGCGAATAACGAGTGCAGAAAAAGTGGGCAGGAGAGCACCAGCCACAACAAGATGAAAAAAAAAAATAAACGCACGAATAATGGCTATCGAACTTTCACAATTCGATGATGGTTAATAAATTTCCCGCACTAAATGACCCTCTCCGCCCACCGCCGGACGTAACGACAGGCGCCCGGGTCAGGTTAACAACGGCGGCCGGTCCCTCCCAAACGGAGCAAAGCCCATAAAATCTTGACCGGCATCACCGGGCGGTGCAAGATAAATGGGCTCGCTGGGTGAAGTTTTCCTTCGCATTCCTCCCGAGAGTGCAAGGGCCCACCCCAATGTGCCGGTATTGTGGGTGTGTTTTTGTTGTTTCTGTTGTTGCTCGTTTACTGTGTGCTTCACAAATGGCGTGAGGAATGTAGGTGTTGCTGGAACATCAGCACCGCTTCCCCACATCCGGTTCAACTTACCTGTGGAGAACCTGTCGCATAGCGGGAGGCTCGAAAATGTGCTGCGCAACAATGCAGTCGTTTTTTGTGCTGCCTTTTCTTCGAACACTGCCGAAGTTAGCAAACATGGTGAATATTTATGCAGTTCGTGGAGTTCGCCAGCGCAAACGAGTGTAAAGTTAGGTAAGAGGCGATACGGTGGCACTAACCAAATCTAGCACGAAAGCGCATTCTCGCCGTCTCTCGCTCCCTCGCCGGGAGACATTCACAATGCCCAATTCGCAGCGAATCGTCGTCCAGCGCACGGCTGTCAAGCACATACGTATGAAAAACGGCCGGCGAAAGTGGGAGAAACCTACTTACCTACACAAACTTCCGCTCCCACCAAACCCATGTCGCCTTTTTTGTACGAAGGCTGCAGAAAACATAGAACCAACTGTGCACGAGATGCTCCTGTCGCTGTTTGCATTTTTCTTCCCAACCCTCCTTTTGCCTGTGCTGCACGGAACGGAAAAAGAATCCTTGGCCTGTACCTACGACAAGAACCAGCTACAAAACTGTACCAGAGCAAATGCAGATCGAAGGAACGACAAGTGAACGACAACTGCACCCAACAAGCGGGCGCACGGTAGGCAATCGCCATACAAAACGAGGTCTGTGCAAGTATCCAGTAATGGCTTATGCTAACTTATAACCTAACGATATGGAACTTTCTGTACGGTTGTTGTAGTCGCACTCTAGTGTGAAAGTTAACGTTGCGATCTTTCTTTTTCTCTTTTTTATTACTTGAAATGGGGTTGGGGCGATATTGTTCAACTATATTCGAATTTATTTAAAATTAAAATTCACATTATTATTTTTATGTTTTTTTTTCTAACGTTTTAGCTTCCTTCGTTTTCTAAACGAAAGAGGAAGTTCAAACTTGCTTGATAAGCTTTCCAAAACGAGCTCAAACATACAATTACTATTATATTGTAGCTTCTTAGGTAGACCCAGATTGACAAAAACATGAAGATCATTCAAAAAAAAAGAAGTTAAAATAAAAAACTGATAATTCTGACACCTACGAAATGTAACAATATGCAAAAATATATTTTAATGAATTTTTAATTAAACCCTTGATTTAATTTTCTTCCATATGCTTAATATCAAACTTTATGTGTTTCTCCTCTATCCTGGCAGTTTCCCACTGTGCGCTGCAGCCAGCGCGCATTGGGTGCAGACGGATGAAAAATATATAATACAGGCAAACCATTTCCACTACCACCACCGCTCGGGGTACTATAAACCTCACTGCACTCGAGGGGAACTAGGGAGCGCTGCAGCAGGAGCGACATTTCTGTCAGTACCATCACTGCGTTCTGTGTTTTGGGAGTTGCTTGCTGTGCTTATAAGATTCAGACCAAAACATACTCACAAACACGCACACACAAGCACACACACACACATACATAAATCGTATGCATTCCACCGTGGAGGAAAATGTGATGATAATTTCCACCACCTATGCCACCTAACTGCACGGCTCCCATGAAGCGAAAGCGAGATAGAGCGCGTCAACGATAGCACAAGTTTTGAGGATTCGAATTCGGGAGTGAAGAGAGTCTCCTTTTCGCGACTCCCACGGTGCCCCACGGTGCACGGGAGGGGGAAAATCTTACCGTCCCCAACGGGAAGCGCAATAAATGAGCTGTTGCTGGCCGGGGTCTTCTGTGTTTTTCCGCCTCTGGACCGGTGGCAGCCGAATATTAAAAAATATCAACCACACGAATCCGATAACGAGTAACGTTCGGCACCGACACCGAAAACGGCACGGACGGACTTGGAGCCCCGGGCCCGGGCCCGGTTCGCAAAAATCTCGGTCGAATAAATTATGAGCTTTTAATGACAGTTCGATGTGTTTATAAATATCGGAACCTCGCCATCGGCTCCCGGGCCACACGGGTCGGCACCGGAAGCAGGCGCACGAGCGGCACGGAAATCGATCGATTTCCAGCCGAATGATCAAACGTGCTACGGGTTTCGCTGGAAACACGGCTGGATTGCACCACCGCCCGAGACGGTCCGGGCAAGGATCGCTGCGGTGCGGTCTCCCGGACCGGAAGTAATGTGTAATGGCACAATGCCAGCCAGGCACCCCTTCATTTCGTGCGGTTCACAAATGCCGCAAACAGCATCACCACCACACCGGCATCGTCATCATCATCATCGTCGTCTTTCTTCTGAAGCTTCAAAAAGAAAGGATTCAGCGTGGGAGGATGGGATGTGTTGGAGGGGGGGGGGGGGGGGAGGCATCCGATTCCGAGGACAATGAACAGTCGCCCGGGCGGGTTTCGGGCAACCGAATGTGGTACCAACGGTCAGCCTTGTCCTCCTGATGTAATCGATAAGATAAAGTTCAACCGGGTTCCGAGGATTTCTGGGCTTTGTTTCATCTTTCCCGACCGGTGTAGGTTTGTGTGTCGTTTTTTCGCGCTCTCTGTCTTTCTCTCTCTCTCTCTCTTTTCTTTTTTTTTTATCAGTCTCACTCTGTAATGGCCCCGACGACGCGAGGGCGTTCGAAAGGATGAACAAACGATACAAAACAAATTGAGGTAATCCAAAACGCTCCTCGCCAACATCGGACCGGATGTGGATGGGCTAGGGTGGGCGACTCCCGTGTGGGTACAGGGGAATACTCTTCCACTCACCCACCCCTCCCTCCCTCTCTCTCTCTTAGTTCATTTCCCAGAGAAAACTTCACCGTAACCAAACGGATGCGATAAAGCCGAAATAAAGCGGTGGGTTTCCGGTGCAGAGGATTTACACCACCATCAACCGTATCTCGTCGGATAGATGGCGCGTTGGTGGTGGTGGTGTGTGTGTGTGGTTTTACAAATGGAGCCCCGATGATGATCGGGAGCCGTGGGCTTAAGGGAGTGCGCGGGAGGCGGAAGTGAAACCGCACGCTACAAATTGCAGACTATTTTCGGTGGCTTGCGCATCTCATCAGGCACCCGGAAACGAGGGCAATAAATAAGAAGTTAAATTAATCGCAGGAACTTTGTCCACTTTTGCTTACCGGGGCGAACGCGCGCGGGAGAGGTTTAAAGGACGCCAAAGAAAGGAGAAGGGATGAACCGTAATGATCGTACCTGAAATGAAATTGGAAAACAAGGTTTTCGTTAGGAAGATTATTTTTTAAATTAAATAAAGTACTAGTAGAGGAAAAAAGTTAAATTTTGGTGAAAAGAGAAATAAATAATTAAGATTTTTGAAAATCACGCACATCAAGGCGCGTATCACGTAAACATAACTAGGAAATAGCTAATAAACTGGAAAAAACAGCATTAGTCAACCCCAAAATGACAGTTTTGTACAGCGGTTTGCTCACTATTTTGGCGTAAATTTCTTTCAGCCTGAAAGTATGCAAACTGCAAGCTGAAACACTGTGCTAACGCGTTATGGACGTTTGAACTTAAATAACATGCCGACTCGAGAGGGGCTATTAGAAAAATAAACGAAAATTCTTAAAGCAATATAAAAATATAGCTAATATTATATAATTGCCCGTTCAAATTGCACAATGTGTTGCATGCACAATGAATGTACTTTGAAGTTTTCCATCATCAACTGCAGATCGCCATCCTCGAAACCATCATTAAATCCATTTGCCATTTCACCCGAATCGCAGCGTGCAGCGTGGCAAGTGGGAAAAGTAATTTAATTTCCCATCACACGAAAACTACGCTCCGAAGCAGTTGGCACGTGTTTGACCTACTGCTACGAGCCCACATATCCACGGCAAACGAAATGGACCCCAAAACTCGAATGTCTCACTCCGCACGGAGAGCACAATGTGCAGTTTGTGCACTTTACCGGGCACCAGCAGGGGACGGAATTATTTCACAATTTTCCACATTTCTTCACACGATTAATTTCCTGCGGCTGCGGCACCAACAGGGAAGCTTTCCTCGCCGGGTGCGGCAGTGGGCGTCCGCGCCGGTGGGGGAAAGAAAAGGATCAAGATTTTCGGTCTCGGATGGGCCCGCGGGCGCGTGGTTCGCGAGAGGGCTTTTAGGGTGGTGGATGTTTGGGGCGAAATCTTTTAAATTACTTTCCAACTTGTACCGGGAAAGTTTTTCCGTTCCGCTTGGTACGGAGCGAGCGCGCGCGCGAAACCGTACCAGTAACGCTACCGGAACGGAGTATCTCCCGCACACTCCCAGCTACACACACACACACACTAACGCACATCTACACCTGGACAGTTTTCCTTTCTGGGCGCACGATCACGATCACGCAAAGGTGGAAGCGTTCTTTGGCCACCGTGTGGCCCATTTTCCAAGAACCGAAGGAAAAAGGGGCAACATTTAATCAAGCTTTCTTTGGGCCAGAAAACCCTACCCCGGAACAGCTAAAACCTTTATCAGTGCCCCCCTTCCCACACACACACACACGCGCGCGACGTTGCTTCGTGTCCTGATCAAAGGACGCGAGAGACCGAGCAATCGGCATCGAAATTACATCACCCCGAAGGGAAAACGAGAACGAGAGCGAAGGCAAAGAGCCGGCTGTCGGATGCTCGATTGGAGAGCGGTGATTTATTTCCATGTCACACAAACTATGTCATCTCGATATAGCTCCCACCCCGGTGGTGGGTGGGGGTTGGAGGGCCTAACGGGCGATCCAAAGCCACCTCTTCCCAGTCTCATCCGGTTGGGAAACTCATCAACTGGAAAATATCCCAATCGCCACAGGAGCAAACTACTTCCGAAACGGCGGTCGAGTGCGAAGTGGCGCCAGAGAATTCAATTAACTTCGACTGGTGATTATTGTTGATTTGATCTGCCGGAACGGGGCATAATTTTTCATTGCCTTACGGGCTCCTCTCCTCAAGGGTCCCCCCTAACCCACCCATCCAAGTGTGAGCCGGGTTGATGGTAATGCGTCGTCCGTACACGGAACGGAAGGGCCAAATGGGCGGTTAAGGGAGCTACTTAATCCCACATCGCTCGTTATGATCGCGCCCGGGAAGGGGGTGAAAGGCGGGGGGAAGGGGGTGGTGACGCAAATGGTAACTGCCATTCACATTTACACACGAATGTTGCCCATTATCGGATTGTTACAATCGATACATGACAGTGGAAATAATTATGTGCGCCCTTCCTCCCAAACGGCCGCCCTCCCCTAAACCTTCCTCCCCCACGCCCACTGCGGTTACTGGATGGTTGTCGTACGTAGGTGTTGAGAAACCGATACGGTTCAATTCACGGCACACGGAGGGTTTTGTGGCGTTTAGCTAGTTTTCCCCAACGGTGCCGTTGCGCCGCGAGCGTGGAGCGGTGTTTTGATACATGTGGAACCGAATGGTGATGGAAATGACAGGCTTAATGAATATTACCGATACCCGGGACCTTGGCACACCGTTGCGGGATGGGTGTTCTGTGTTCCACGTTAATCTGTGACACTCGTGGGACTTCCAGCCGGTTGAGTTATTGTTGCGTTGAGCTAGCCCTCCCATGAAACGAATGTCATGGGCCGAAGCTATCAACCACCCCCCATCTCCAAAATGGATCCCGAACACCGACCCACTTTGGCCCAGAAGTGGAAAGCAGATTTGCCCACTAATTCGGTCTCGGAAAGCTCTTAACCCGAATATATCAACACAGCCGGGGCCAGAATGTTTCCATTTCCAGTAGAACCGACCGCCCGGGCGGACCGGGGCGCGGCAACCAAAGGGGCTAAGATTTTACCCGTTCCGGAAAATTCAATTACACTCGTCCCGTTTCCTAGACGCTCGATCCCAACCCCTCACTTCACCACCATTCCTTTTGCTTTTCATTTCCATATACCCATTTTGTTTATCTTTACGCTTTTCCCCGTGGCTTTTTTTTCCTCTCTTTTATCGTCCCATCTGAATGTTGGTTCACTTTTCAATGGTTGTTGAGCAATTTTTGTTTCCGGTGTTTCTCCCCACCTTCTTTCTGTTTCTGCTCACGATAAGGTGCGAGAGAGAGAGAGAGAGAGAGAGAGAGAGAAAGAGAGAAGCGGTGGCTCTATCCGGGTTGCTGGGTTTTCAGGACACCGGTCGATAATTTTCACCCGAAAAATGTACATCCGAAAAAAGAGAGAGAAAAAACTAAACCCGTATCTGATTACACAGGTACCACCGGCCAGGATGAACGCGCCTACGCCGGAATAGGAGCATCGACAAGCACTACGGGTGCGAAATGCACAAAACACTGAAACCGACACATAACACACCGGAAAAATCATTTTAATGAAAATTTGATATCCCTCGAGCCCTTGTGTCGGAGCAGGAATTTTTCGAACGAACCACCGCGGGAAAATACTGCCGCGCCTGTGTTGCGGGAGCGTGTTCGGGATGGGAAAGAGTGCCCAGACCTGCTGTAAGCGCTGGATTAGAAAGGCTTTTTATCGTGCTGTTTTATGTTTTTATTCTCCCTCCCGAGACCAGCATAATTTCTGTATAATCACTCATATAGCGAATCGTATTTTGTACCGGTTTGATCGTTTTATTGTTTCACAACTTACGGGAAGAAAAAGCAAACGGGAACAAAAAAGAAGAATTTTGGCAAAGAATGAATACAAGCGTTCGTGGAAACATTCCTGCGCAAAACCACCAAACATCCACCCGATACACAGTCCTGAAGCCGGTGGCGAAATGTTCGAATTTTCGGAAAGAATGTACCGAAGCACACCAAACTGCTTGACCGACGAAACAAAAAAAAACACATTTCTTATGCTTTCTCTTAAAACGTTTCCTCCTTTCCGCCGGGTTGATCGCTTTACAGCTAGGCATTAGTTTTGCGCGGAGCCACATTAGCAGCACCAGGAGCGGTAAAACTCGTTTTATTATTTAAATTAGCCTTCCCCGCGCGTTCCGTTTCCACCGGGCGCCTTTCTAGAAACCGCCAGCGTAAGCGAAGCGATTCGGTGCCAAATTGCTTTAAGATTCGTTGCCGAGGAGCCGAGGAGTTCACACTAAAACACTTCTCCAGGGCCGCCGCCGAAATCGCCGCGTTCGTTATGCATATTTCATAACAAACCATATAAAATTTTATGATAATTAGTTTCGCAATTAAAGGCAGTGCGCGGCGTGCGCCCCATATCGAGGGTGTACGGGGTGGGAGGGTGGTAGGGTGGGTCGGGACGCACCGCACCACCCAGCTCCAATCGATTGGCTCGAAAATTGGCTCGGCCGGAAAATGGGCCAAAATCTGGAACAACTTCTCTCACACACACACATACATACACACACCCTCCCCGTGCACCACAATCTTCAGGATGAAACGGGAAACTTGCGAACCGAAAATGATTGTGTTTGGCTCGTGCGACCGACCCTTCTCGTGCATCTCCTCCTCGGCAGAGATCCTTTGCTGTCTAATTGTATTACAGTGGTCGTATTTTTTTATGAAGAAAATTGCCTCAAAATAACCACCGCACTCGGACGAAACCACCGCCACGCGGACACGCCGCCGATCGTTATCCCCCGGAGGGAGTGTTGCGATACGATGAGGAGGACCCACCGTGATTTTCCTCAACCCAGCGTGCAGCTTTCCGCGCGGCATGCAATGCGACCTAATGAGTGGTTATTTGTCAGCCGACCGTGCTATTACCGAAATCATCACGTACACTACCACTGGGCCCGTTTTTGTGCGGCCCAGAGTGCAGTGTAGAATGTTTGTTTCTGTCTGTGGTTTTTTTTCTTGTTCGGTTTCCACGATACCCATTCGATGCCGTATTCACTTACCGGATACTGGCTCGTGCTTATTACCGGATTAACATGCGCTTTCACTATGCGGATCATTACCGGCGTGTACCGTCACATCGCACTTTAATCACTACACACGCGAAGGTTACTGTTTATCGTTAAGTACGATTGCAACATGTACCGAAGTGATTCACAAGAACAAATCACCCCCGGGGTACGTGGAAATTATAGCGATCGTGAGTCACAAGAGTGTGTCTTGTGTGATTTGTACAGGAGGGAAAACTAAATATGCTCAACAAGCACTACCAGCATACCAAATAGGTGACGAAAGAGTCATGAAAAACACAACTTTGTTTGTTCGTTCGTGACGCATGCTGCTTCGAAAGGGCAAAGGGAGCGAAAACGTGGCAGTGAATAAAATCGTAATAAAATCAATGCAAACGAAATAGGATGAAAAGAACGACCACAGCCACTTTTTCGCCCTGTCAAACCATTCACACAAAGCAAACGCTGAATCGGCGATGAAAACTGGCGGAGTGGTTTAAGGATGGTGACGAAAACGACAAAAACAAAATACACCACACAAACGCTTCCACCAGTGAATGACAGATGGACATCATCAGGAGCGCAACAAAAAAAAAACGCAAACGAAATACCTAACATTACTATCGCCCTGTCAGCACCGAACCCCCCGGACGCCAACATTATGTCCTGCGGGGTCGGTGGGTGAATCCATTCACCCGTGGGGCAACACAAATAAAGCGGCAACGAAAAAAGGGAAAAGAAACAGCCACCCGAAACTACAATAATGCCACACGTAATATAACTGTCAGTTGGCATGAAACATCCCCGTGCAGCAAGCGCAGCAACCGGGAGAGCGCAACCGACCGCATGTGACGTTGCGTTCTGGCACCGAGCAGCAGTAAATGCACAGTTGTAGTAGAAGTGCATATAACTCCAACAACAACACACACAAAAAAAAAACAAGAAAACGACAAATCTATCCAGCTCGTGCTGCGAGTGAACGAAGAAAAAACATGATTCCGAGGAACAGACCATCCTCACCAGCAATAAGTTGATTGTGTCCGTGCTGCTGCAATGCCATGGAACCCATCCTTTTCCAAGGAAAGCTGTTTTTGCGCACACCTCCTCCGCGGCCCACCCCAATCGGCGCACCCGTTGTGGTTCGACCACTTGAAAGCTTCATTTAAAATATGATCTGCGGTGGGTGGTTTTGAGCGTGAATCGTGATAGAGCGAGAGAGAGAGAGAGAGAGAGAGAGAGAGAGAGAGAGAGAGAAAGATCTCTCTCCTACAAGTTGTGGCGGGACTTGCGAAGAAGTTGCCGGGCGAACAATTGCACCACCGAAGTATTGTTGCGTTGTTTGGAAAGGTTAAATACTTTTATGGCTTCTCGGAGCAGATTCGCAGGGGGTAAAACGAACGAACTAACCGCCGGCGGAGAGGAACGGAGTTTTAATGGAGGAATATTTAAACGGCCGGTTGATCCCTAATTGTCTGCCAAGTCGTTTTAATGTGGCCATGCTGTATGCCATACATACACTTCCGTTAAAATAATGTCAGAGCACGATGATTGAAAACTGAAATATACAACCAACCGGAGTGAATCCTTTCAATACGGTAGCCTAAAGCGAGAAAATTGATGTGTGGAATGCACATCATGCCTACAATGGCGCTCCGTTCTGTTCTGCTAGTGTTCCGAGATTCCTTTCCAGCAGAACCACCAATTGTGGCATGTAATTTACTTGTACAACTTCTCAAAAGCGACCGACGGATAATGAACAAATGCCAATCCAATCATGCTCATACACGTAACGTAGTTAGTCGGAATTGTCTATTACCGACGAAGCGAGCAGTAATTAATTCTCAGGACCGGCAGTAAGTTATCCAGACACACCGATGAACACATCGTTTATTGTTCGACAATTCCAAGAAATGTGCTGGGAAATTGTGCTGCAATGTTGAACAGTGTGCGTAAGTTGGGAGTTGAAGATTATTGTGAAATTTTGAAACAATTTCTTCTCCTTCTTGGCATACACACCGGTACATTGAACGAGTGTGGCGTTGCGCCTATGAGATATCAATCCAGTGGTACATGAGAAACTGATCATCCAGTTGAGAAAAACACCAAAACATTCGTCGGTTTGGAGAAGGCTTCATCTGCATCTTCTTTTCGCATGCAGATGAAGCCAACGGGATAGTTCAACGAGCAGCTGGCTCACATTCCTTATGCCTCAGATATCGCCCACGCCCCACACAACAGATCTGTGTCATCCGGTCCCGGAAGAACGCGCTGCAAAGATTGAAAGTGACCCTTGCTGACACACCGTCCCTGGGCACGGCGCAGGCAGGAAGAATAATGAACCGTAGCAGCTGACATCGCACTTAACAAATGTGAAGCTTCTGTTGCCGCCGGGCCTTTCCCGATCATCACCACACACGTTGCCACGCACGCACCCACGACTCCGGGATGATCCAACCCAGTCCCAGCGTCTCATCCGGCATACGGCGGTATCGCTCGAGACAATCCAGCCCTTCGAGAGTCCAGCGAGCGATAAAACCCGGAGGCGAAAGTATGGAAATTGCTTTTTATTTGTCATCTATCCCGCGCATTTTTTCTCTGGTGCCACTGCATCATCGCGGCATCCATACTTCGTCCGAATTCCGTCCCATTATACATACCCACCCGCAAAAAAGGACGAACCGGACGGACCTGGCGACGGTATTTGAATTTTGATTGTATTTAAATTACGGCGACCCTCAGGAGAGCTTTTATGTAGCTCGGGGTAGCAGAGCACACGCTCAAGACAGCGACGAGTGCGCTCCTTGGGTGAAGCCTCTGCTATTGCTGCTGCGGTGGTCCTTACGGTGAATTCCCAGGACACTTTCGGGCGGTGACTTCCACGCCGAAGCGGAAGCGGTTCGGAATTCGGCGGTTTTGCACAGTGGCCCTGATCGAAATCAAAATGTCAGTGGATTAGTGCGAAGGGCCCAGCACCCCGTTGTTGGAGTGTTTCGGGGTTTCGACTTTCCGGCACTTTGTTTCAAGCCCGAGTAGGGCTCGGACCGCTTACGTTACGAGTGAACGACACGGCAAAAGGTCGGTGCGAGCATGACGGTACAACATTTGTCTGTTAATCCACTCCCTGCTAGATCGGGATCGATGAGCACTGACGACTGCGAAAGGATGGGCTTAACACCCAGCGCAACTCCCGTGGGATGAAAGTAAAAACGGGCGGAACTAAAATGGAGTTTTCAATTTTTACAAATCGCTCACGTTCGGGAGGCGTGGCCGGTGCTATGGGTGAGCTGAATTTGCGGCGCACTTCAGTTCTTTTACCGACTTCCCTCGGAACGAAAACTTCCCGTTGAGAGAGAGAGAGAACAAAGGCGTGGAACAAATGGAAATGGTAAAAACTATTTTATAATGCATTTTTTCAATGCAACACGAGGCAATTCGGGAGAAAAATGTCTTATTTGGAGCAAATAATAGCACTTTAGCAGAAACTCTGCTCGGCATACAAATTAAAGCACGCAGGTCGTGAAAAAAAACTTCCCACCAACAAAGAATACGCACGAAATGGAACCGAATTGTAGGCAGATAAAATAATTAGTGGCTTCAACGTAATATGTCCGGGTCGGTGGGTAGGGAACGAATGTCAGAATCTTGTCAGTTGCCACGATTCATTTAGGACTCACTGGAACAAAGAAAAAAAAGGAATGCCACACGGGAACTCACGTCAGAGCCCGGATCAAACGTCACGCTGGCCCATTTCCATTCCAACTATCGGTATCGCTATTTTGCAATCAATTATATACACCAAACGTTGCATATTTTACCATAATTTGTGCGCCCAGTTTCTGTCCACCATGTGACATGTGGACATAAAACAACAGGCACAAAAAAAAACACACACTCACACTAAGCTGAAAATATAGGGCGTTACGCATTAGCGGCAATACATATAATTATTATTTCAGGCGCACGGTCAGTTTAATTAATCGTGATCTAGATAGAAATTTGCACGCAACACTGTCACGCGGTCTAACGCCACCGCCCTGCCTTCGCTCGCTCGTTCGAGACGCTGGCTCTGGTCGATAAGGGAGCAGCAAAAAGTCGCCCGCATCACGTGCACGTCAGCACGCGCCCCGATGGAATGACACATCCGTGGAGCGTGTGCATCATCCAACGGTACGAGAATACAAACAAAAAAGAATGGTGAAACGGTGCGTCCCAGGCGAGGGGCTGCTGCGGTTGGCGAGCGCAAAACTTCCAAGCCTCAAATCCTACAAAGCATTCGGTTGTCCTGGCCCGTCCGCGGTGGGGTGTTTGCCAACTCGGGCCGATGGGCGTCCCTTTTTTAACACTTTAATAAAATATTATCACGATAAATAACATTAATTGATTTAGGTTCGAGCGCTCTTTTTTTTTCTCTCTCTCTCTCTCTCCCTTGTGCTCATGTTGCGCCGTCGAAAGGGCCGCCTGTATGGAGGAAACAGGGTCAAACGAAACGAGCCGTGCCCCGGGCCGACGGAACAGAAACCTCAATTTGTGCGAACTAGGCGTTCCTAAACAGACATTAGCACCGTACCGTCACCCCATCGCTCCCCAGTGTGGGTCACACATCAATCGGCCGCGTTGTCTGCGAACCGTCGGGTTGACCTCGTTGGCGAAAAAGTGGATGGATTTGCGATTTGATGAGTCGCGGCGCACTCGTCGCAAAGCGCAAAGCACACGCATCTTGATCCTCCGCGATCGACAGCACGTGATTGGACGCAGCAGCAGCAGCAGCGGCGGTCGATCGGTGGTCGACCCGGTTTTTCCACCTCATTTTCATGCAAATTCTCCGCTGTGAGTTCACCGGCCACAAAGGGTGGGGGATGATGCATTGCGTGAACTATCCCCCGTCTCTCGAATGAGATTCCAAAATCGATAGCCGTCCATCGTCCCGAGTTGTGTTTTCACCTTTCATCCACCATGACAGGACAGGCGGCTCTCGGGCCAGTGGTAGCCGCATTCGACACATTTGCGAACGGGGCGCACGATATGCAATCAGGAAGCTGACGCGTACCGTTACCCGATACGGTTGCAGCCGGGCTTGCACTTCCGGAACGCAGTGCGCCTCGCACCTGACACCCGCGCTCGTTTGTGGGGCTAATCATTGCCCGAAGCATCGACGTCGTTCCTGTGTCCGACGGTGAAGGGCCCACCCACCCACGGTGCGGTTTGGCGTGGTATGCGATATCGTGTGCCATTCGATTTGCGACGGGCTTGTGGACATTCCACTGTGGGATGTTTTATGCGCGCGTTTGAAACCCTCCGGCAGGAGATAATGAAAGCGAAATAAAAAAATAGCACGCCTCCACGAACTCGGAGCTAGGGTGAACTCTCTTTCTCTCTATCGCCCGCTCTCTTTTCGGTGCTCACAAAGGAGTGAGAGTTCGCTGCGAGTTAAAGTGGACGAGCACGGTTTCTGGCACACAGGTGCCAAAATGACTGCAAGAAAACAAATATCATCCGGCTAGTCAACTCCACTTCCACCGGCGACATTCAGCAGCAGTATGTCAATTTGGGGTTTTGGAACTGCTGCTTGCAACAGAGCTGGTTGACGCTGTGTCGATGGATTGATAGGTTATGATTTCATTATGCAATCTTGCACCGATTCGATTACGATCGATTGAGTCAGGCAGGTTTCAATCGAAGATATTCGCAAACAACTGTAATTTAAGGACATGCCTGTATGAAACACAAAACCCTTATTCCAATAAAAACTAAATTTCAACCAAAATCAAGTCGAAGTTTCACAGTGCCAAGGACGCGAGCAAAACGTTCAGCAAAAACTACAAGTATTAAATTCATTTTTAAACAGCAAATTTGTTCAGAGTCCTAGCTCCAAATCTGTTTGAGCTTAGGTTCATTAATATGGAGTTTAAAAACACACTGACTAAAGAAGAATTATGATCGATAACTCGATTCTCTTGATTTTCTGGATAGTAAGTTCCAGGAAATTTTCAAATGATTTTTTATCAAATCCTGTTAATTCTTCTAATCTCCCAGAGACTATGTTCCTGATATAAAAAAAACAAAAACGAAAGAATAAATAGTATCAAATAAACGCCTACTAATAGTATTTCAGCGATATACACTAGCTTTAAAGTATGAACAACGACGTGTATCGTAGAATTGAAGTTAGGCGGGTGTATATAAAACATTTGAAACCATATGGAAAAATTGAACAAAAAAACCTTTAAACGGTCCAACCATGTGTCCAAACATACGATCATCGCAAACGAACACTCCCGAAGCGTCAACCAGTTTTTTTTTCACCCGATCATTCGAATCGCCATCGCTTCGCGGAGCTTTCCCCGCAGCCGCGAAGGTAAATAGGGTTCAACCACAAACACACGCCCCACAGCATCATTTCGATTCGCTTGCCCGTGTGGCCGACGCGCGCTGTACACGCCCGCGCCGCGTATGAATATTTAAACGTGCTACGCCACTTAAACATGAATACTAATAGCCGTACTAGGAGGCAGAAACCTCCCAGGCTGCCGCTGCCAATTTTCTTCTCGGCCTGTTCGTGCGCATTTGTTTTTTTTTTACGTTGTAACTTATCCCTCAACTTTGTGTGGATTTTCAATGCGTGTGAATGTGTGCGAGAGGAAATAAAAACACACCAACCACACACATGAATCGAAGTGCGTAAGGGACCACACACACCAGCCGCGGTAGAGATTAGAGTTACCTTACGGAGGGTATTTGCATTCCGCACGAAGCGTGCGCTTTCCCCGCAACCCGAACCCGGCCCCACACGTGCGTGCGTAGAATGTGGGCGGCAATGTTTGCCGCGAAAGGAGTAAAATACGTGTTCGTTAGGGAAAGGACAGTAAAAATACGCCCGTATGTCTCACGCGGCGCGCCACACGCCGGTACGTGCGACCGTATCCGTGATGATTTGGTTGGCTTTCGGGTGGGTTTTTTTTTCGCTCTCTCTCCACAGGTGGTCCACCTACCCACCCACTTGTGGTGCCACCCGCCTGGTGCTTGGAAAGTTTTTCCCGCCAGTCATTTTCCCGAGGCAGGCCCGGCTCCGCCGCAGTCATGTTTGCTCTTTTTGTTGCCGGTTTTCGCCTGGGCTCTTGTTACGTCCATCCCTTGGGACCCATTTGTGACTCAAAGGGCTGACGAACGGACCGTGCGGCTTCCGGAGTTGTTAATGGGCTTTGCTCACACTTTGTTTATGCCGCTTTTTTCCCCACCCGTTGTTGTGTTGTGTGCATCTTTGTTTTACGCCGGGAAGCAGCGGGCACGTCCCGCGGACCATTCGTCCTGCCGGGCGACGATGACAAGGAAGACGACTTTGGGTTGGAAAAAAACGCGAAAATCGCGCGCTTTGCATACCTTGCCCTGGACGAGCGCGCGAACTGACGCGGTATTAAATATTTATTTACACATCCATTATTGAGTGGAAATTAAAATAAACACACACTCACGCCCGCACCCACAAGTGAATGCGAAAAATTGCACCGGATTTTTTTCCACCCAACCCACAGCGCAACGGAAGGATCGCTTCCTCACGACTTCCCCGTTCTCGATCGCTCGAAAGGATCACCGGCCAATCCCTACCGGGGGCGCGGTGGAATATTTCGCTGCCCGTGGTACGCACGCTGCTAATGTGATACTGGTGGGTTTTTATTTAAAAATCGCTTTGGAATCATTACGGCGAAATTTGCAATTCATGGGCTGGCCCCGCTGCCAGCCGGTTCGGGTTTCTTTTATTATGCCGTGTTTGGTCGCGTTCGAGTTCGATTTCGGTGGAGTCTATTAACATACTGGCGCTGCTGTCGCCGCTTTTACGATACGGTTTTACGTGTTTCGTTTTTTTTTCTTTCTCGGTCTTCTTCCTCATCGGAACAGCCGCACAGGTGCATTCTCGAGAACGATATAAAACCCGAGCGTAGCCGATCGGTTCGGTGAAAAGGCCTTTTTGGTGGTGCAAAAATCTTATCCATCAAGAATTGATTTCCGTTTCAATTTGGCACGTGGTACTACTTTACGCAACATATCCGTTTTCTCTCTTCCTCTGCTTTTCTCTCTCCCTCTCTCGGGTGTGTCGTATTTCCGTTTACCAGTACGAAACGGCGAGAAGCTTACCTACGCCCTTTCCGGGCAGCATAAAGAAGCGAAAGAAGAAGAAGCGCCCGCCAGAGAGGCTGTGAGATGCGCGTATGGAAAATATTCATTAATACTGGATTATCCCAGTGCGATTTGTATCTATTTCGAGATATTTGATTTTCCGACAGCCTTTCATTGGGTGAAAATGAATATTCTCCAACGATGGGCGGGGCCGGGTGTGGGGGGTGCGGCAAATTGGAATCGGCGGTACTCTCCGGAGCACAATCAGCAGCATCACATGCTGTGGTGGCTTACACGGCCAAACATTACAGCATGCTCCTACGTGTTTCGGTAGCACCGTTTCTCCGGGGTATATAAATACAAGAAAATAACGAGGTGAAACTAAATTAACACAGACTTGGTTCGGTTTTAAATCTAGCAAGCAAGTAACGTAGGGTTACACTTGTATCTAAATAGCGTAACTGTATCAGTTACCTAATGTTTGAACCTAAATTGAACCTTTATCCTGATGTTTGAACCATCAAGTAGGTCATTTGCGTCCATCAAGTAGGCGGCTGTCATTTACAATTCAAAAATAAAGTATTGAATGCATCATAACAATCAAATTATATTCTTTCAGAAAGTTACGCAGTAAACTTATTGTTGGTACTGGGTTCTTTCGATATTAGGCCAAATATCGATAGAAATGCTATAAAAATTGCAACTTTTTATATTTTCAAAACAAACGACGTAAAACTGCTACTATTTCATTCAAGAGTTTGAGTGTTATATTTGACCTGCCAAACACTGATACACTAAGCCGATACAGATAGCTTTAGAACCAAAGTGGGGCTGAAATATATTTAACCGAGCAGAAATAAAATCCTTTGTTAATTACCTGCGGTTTAGAAGGTCTCCTTACGGATTCCGAATCTAATTTACCTACATTTCGAAAAGGACCCGAATTGATCAAAACCTAAAGCCCCCGCATGCCTAATTGACGCTAATGGAGACATCATCCCGTGTGCATCTGTGCGTGTGCGTGTGCGTGTGTGCTATAAATGTAGAACGCTATAAATGTAGCGACAGTCAAGGGCAAAACCATCGTGACATTTGCTAGAACTTCGATAAAAAGCTCCCACATCCTGCACCACCACCACCATCACACGTCAGCAAAGGGGTGGAAACTATAAAAACCGCAACCGCTGCGCTGTACCTTTCGCTGCCACCTTAGAACCGAACCGAAAAGGGCACCGAACGGTACATCCGATGACGCCATAACATGTTAAATCCGTATGTTAAACCTGGCTGGCCTACAAAGACAAACCGACACACTCCCGCACAGAGGCCGGCCTTGAAGCTTTTTTGTGAGTGAACGTTTGCTCCGAACGGGCCAGGTTTTTACCCGTATCGAGGGTGTCGTGGCGAAGCTGACACCAACCGTCACGAGACGCGGGCGCGGGTCCGTCAAAGTTGACGTTTCAACTGCGAGAAATCAAAACGAACAATGTGCGCCGGGGCCGGAGTAGCGGATAGATAAAAGATCGATATAAATTATTCATTCCGACGGTGACGGCTCCGAAGTCGCGCGCTCCGCCGCGGTGTTTTTCGTGTCCGCTTGGTTGGTGCGATCTTGGCTTCTTGAACTTGCTGTGGCCGTTCGTCCGCCGTACGCGTCCCCGCTTCGGAGGCATTTTCCAAACGTTTCCTTTCCCGTAAGCCGGCCCCGTTCTTCCCGATAAGCCGGCGAGACGTGAGATATAATGGCATAAATATTTAAACAGCGCCGGCTGCGTAATGGAAATCCTTGAGTCCTTTTCCGCCACCCGCACTCCCACTCCCAGGTGGGTTGCCCAGGTTGCCGATAGGTGGAAGTGTGGCATTCTTGCGTGCGCGCTCGTGTGTGTGTGTGTGTGTGTGTGTGTGTTTCGCCTCTTCCGCGCTAGTGTCCTGCCCGCGCACAATCACAATGTGACGAACGCTTTTTGTGAACGATTTCGGTCAATAGGACACCATCATTCAGTATTTATTGGATGTAAATTATGTTTGCCTATGCAGGCAGTTGATAATGCACAAGATAAATTAGCGCCACAGCCGGAGGGCAGGATTTTGTTCTTGTTGTTGTGTGCCGCTGCTGTATTTTGAAGTGAGCGTGTGATCGAAAATTCCCCGAACGGATGGTTTGAAGTACGCCGGTGTAGCGTTAGTGGATCGAAGTGCCGTGTTCCCGCGCCTATCGATTGTAGTTGATTTGTGGATTTTGATAAGCGTTTTCATTTGGAACGCCCATTAGCGATTATAGGGTGGTGAAAATGGAAATGGTCGTTGTATGTTTAGATAGCTAAACAGTTGATATAGAAGGAAGGACTTTTGTTTTTATTCATTTAATGTTGTTTCAACTTTGAAAAAATTAATAAATTTACTCACAAAATTTGACTCTCAATCAACACTCGATTCATTATGAAACTCAACAATGTACTTCGACAGCATTGTGTTTACATAATACATTCACGAATCAAAAAAGGTTTCGATAAAATAAAAGATTTTTTTTGCTTTAAAATTGAACAATATCTTAGTATAACTTAAAATGCACAAAATTATATCAACAAAACGAATCTTTCTCAATGCATTCGGCAAATATAAACATGAATGTTATGTTATGAAGCATAACATAACGAGTTATATGTAATTTTGCGAAATCATGCAAGTGTTGGCTGTAAGATAGGTAAAGTGCGATAGTTTAGATCCCATAAAATCGCTCATAAAATGTACAATAGTACTTTTCATCTTTTATCTCTAAACTCTGCTTCGAATCGAATTCGGACGGATGCCGATGCGAAGCGAGTCGAATAATAATCCCATTAAATATGTTCCATTCAGCTCAACGTTCGGTTCAATAATCACCTCCAAAGGGTCACAAAATCACAATCACGCAGCAAACAAAACAACAAAACGAAAGAACGGAAGAGAGAAAAAACGCTACTGTTGCTGCGATGCACTTAGTGTCGCTTTCATATCCGTTCCCGAAATCAATCAAACGATAAACCGTCCCCCACCCCGGCTACGAACGCATCATCAAACGCTTTTCTACCCCATAACCTGCACCGAACGGGCGCGTTCGATTTACCGCCCGGAATAGGTTTCGTTTACAGAACAACGCCGATTGCAACCGGATCGCGGCGCGGCGTTTTCGATGAAATAAAATGATATACTATCGATGCGCGGCAGCAAAGCATCCGTCATCGTCAAACGAAGCTGGCGTTACAGCATTTCAGCGTGTGGTAGAAAGTAAAAAAAGCACACCCACACGCCCGACTAGGGCGAGCTTTGTGCGATGTGGACATGCGACATGAAACGAGTTGTCGTAAAGAAAAATGTAGTCACCCGTTGCTTTTTTCCGCCTTTTTTTCTACACCCCGCCATGTAAGCATATAAACGCTTTTCGCACCGTTTACCGATCCGTTCGATCCACCAAAACGCTACGTCTCGATTGCCGCCGTTTTTATTGGAGGGCAGTGAAATAGAAACGCATCTAGCGCCCGATCACACGATGATGATGATGATGAAGTTCAATAAATGTTTGTGGCTGTATGGGAAGGGAGCTCTGGTTCTTCTTCGCCAGTAAGTTTTCCCGGCAGTGTCTTACCGATCGATGGATTCATCACGCACAAGAGGAATGTATGAGACGCACAAAAAAAACACAATATGCTGCTTTTATGTTTCCCGTCGAAGTAATACATCCTCTTTGTGCGGAATGGCCGGCTTCAGGCACATATGACACAGAGGGTTGTTTCAGAAGAGGCGCATTTACCTACACATTTCATTACTTGGAGACGAGCTCTGTGTTTCGAATGCTGTTTTATCTAAAGACAACGTTTCCTGGAACCGTATTGCACGCCCGTTTCGGTTGTACAGCGCGTGCTATAGATCACACACAGAAGCCAGCACAAATGATTCGTGATGGAAAAAACACACACACACACGAGCAACACGAAAAGCCACACACAGCAACGGATCGGATCGTGGTTCCAAGATATGGCCACGTGATCGATAGAACAGCACACGGCATTAACAGCCGTGCGAAGCGTGCACATGCCAACCGTTCGGCCTTCCGGTACGAAACGCCGGCACACGGCAGCATCGAAAATTTAAACGGCACGCAACGAAGATTAACCCACCGCCCACCGGCCCCGGTACGATACGTGCAAATAAAAGCTCGACGGAGCTCGACCCGAGCGAACGCTAATATGCCGATACGGAAGGTCCTGTTTCCCATCGTAAATCTTCGTACCGACGGGCCGCGACGGGCGTCCTCCATTGTGTGATGCAGCCACAATGCGATACTCGCGTTTCGAGAGTGTGCGTGCGTGGGGGTAGGTATGGGCTGACGCGAAGAAAACACTGGCAAAGGCAATATATGTACCGCGTACCGTATCGCACATCCGAGCGACTCCTGTTCGTGCTATAAATGCAATAAGGAAAAGAAATCTCTTCGTGGAACTGCCGCCAGTCGAGGTGAACGGCACACAATCGTGTCCCGGGTGCCGGGTGCATGCCATAACTGCCAGCAAAAGACATCTCTCTCTCTCTCTTTCCCTCCCGTTGGTACAAAGTTGACAATGCGGTAAATTATGCATTTGAGCCAGAAGCACGCACAACGCTACGATAGTACGTTCGTTTTTTTTTGTCGCACTATACTACATCTCAACTATTTTGTCAAGCACGAGCATTTACGCACACACAAAGAGGAGCCAGACACACATCCGGAGTAGTTATATGACAAAGTTTTGATAGCTCGGTTGTTTTGCGCGCGGCGATCAATTGAGCGCGCGATGGCAGTATGATGGCGTTCGCCGTCATCCGGGTGTTGTGAGTGAAAGCAGCAGGAACACCGTGGAGGATACGTCCATGGCGTGTGAAGAAATGGTCTCAATTTTTTTATTATATTTTTCCCGTTCAGCACGCTCCTCGTTCTACACACGTACACGTTTTTGCTCCCCTATTAGGAGGACGGACGGGATTTGCTGCGCTGGGGAACCGTTCCGGCGAGGGGTCGGGATCCTCGATGGATTGCTTTTGGGTTCGTTTCGGTTTTTCTTCCTTTTCTTCGGGTTGCTCAACTGCTGCGTTTCCCTCGTTTTTCACACTCGAAAAACTTTCCACTTGCCAAGACGGCAACCGGACAGACACACAGAAGTCCCCAGACTGTTGGATGGAGGAAGTTTTCGACCGGCACGTTTTTGTTGCGTTTCACGCGATCCATCACACCGGATCACACACACACTGTGTGAGGTGGGCACACTCTAACCACCTCTCACGCTCGAGATGCTGACAGAGAAAAAGAGAGTAAACGCTGCGATAACGAAAAACACGACGGAAAAACTCCTCCGTTCTGGGGACGGAAGGCAACAAAAAAAAAACACTGAGCGACAATCAACGTGGCCGAAAACTCGAATCCCCGACACGGGATAATAAGGCAGTGGGCGCACCCACGGTGGGGGAAGGAAAAACTTTAAACACACCCGATGCCTTCTTCATATTCTGTCTCGCGTGGCGCATATGTCAGTGAGGCCCCCCCCCCCCGCACACTTCACGTGCGCGACCGTCTAGCAAATCAGCAACTCGGGAAACCTCTTCCCCTCGGGGTCAGGTACGCACGGCCAGCACACAACGCCGAACGTGCAAGTTTTTGGGTTAGCGGATTCCCGCGGGGATGATCCCGCGCGCGAGTAGCTCGATATTAAAACGGGCACTCTGTCAGAAATTTGTAAAACTTCGTTTAATTAGGTGCCAGATACGCGGGATGGAGCCCGGCGATGTCACGGATGGATGTTTGGATGGATGGCGGGCGCGCGTGAGACGCTGCGCCGCGTTCGGCGTTCGGCGGAGAGTTTATTAATGGCTCGTGCGTTCGCGGGCCCGTCCCCGCGCAAGACGCACGTTGATTGATGAGCTGATAAATTAATTCCGGCGGGCTGCATGCATCCGTACCCCGGGTGTGTGTGAGGTGGGTCTTGTGAGTGAGAGCCGCCCGCTTTTATGAGTGAGTGAAATGAAGGAGTTGAATTTTTGTGACTTCAACGTGGGAGCGGAGGATGATTTTTTTCTCGGTATTATAAATAATGGCCGTGTATGTGACATCGAAAGGTTGGATACATTTATCATTACAATTATTTTGCATAATAAACTATACGTCGGTTTGTGGGAAATATGCGTGAACGTTCATTTAACGATTGAAATAATGTCTATACTATTTTCAACACTAACGGTCAAATGAATCGAATAATCTTAACGTGTAAATTTGGTGCCAATTGGCACCTAGAATAGTGTTTGTAATTTTTGCTAACCAGTTGTACGCCAACTACTAAAATTCGTAGAGTTTATGACCCTCTCTCATTCCTCTCTCATTCTCCCCCGATCCCCTTAAGTAATTGTTGATAAACAACGTCGATGTCGATGGATAGTTGACAGCTAAGTTGGGGTCAAAGTAGCCCCATCGTCTGTATCTATTTGGTTCCCAACTGATCTAGACGTATGCACTCAACCGAGTGAGTGGCCAGACAGTGACCGGAGGAAGAAGGCGATGACCGGGGCAACGTGAGGGCTAAGGGAGCGTGATGAGGAGAGTGAAGCCTTGTAGCAATCGGACAGTGGACGAGAAGACGTTGAATTGTTTAAATTAGCTCAATCTTTTTCTCTACACGCAAATTGGAAACTAAACAAAAAAGTAAACCAAACGTAATAAAGAAAAGTTATTGAAAAAAGCGAATTCGATCGTCTGGGATTGTTACCCTGTTGCGTTGCAACCGTGCTATAAAAAAAATCCTAAAAAAATCCTAGAAAGCTGTGAGCAGTAACAAGTTGAATTGAAATTTCCCGTTGTTTTTATTGATAAAAACATAAGAAAAAAACATAGCAAAACTATAAGACTTTAGGTGAAAAATGCAGCTCGGTAGCACTGCTTGTTTTCGGAGAATCAAAGCTCAAACTTACAAAAGTGTCAATTGACACCTGATTTGACCGTGCTAGCGTTAAAGAATCAACCTCACAGTTCAGCACAACCCACAGTTTATACAGTTTCTTACGATGCTGATTATAATTCGTGGATGTAATTATGCGCTCACAATTACCATGCTGGCTCTGCGCTCGTGAATTGAAACTTTGTTCCTGTTGGAAAACTCCATCAAGCAAATTTCATCCAACTCCAGCCGCTTTTTCACATTGTTCTTTAACACAACTTTATCAAACCGAAATGAAAAAACTAACGAGAAAAAAAACAGAAATATTTCACCCATGTGCATTACTAGTTCCACCCCTCCAAAGGTTGGAGTCCAAACATAGGTACACATACATCCCTCATAAGCGCGCTTTCACCTTTGTCGCGGCACACATTGTCGCACAAGAAAACAACCACAATCCCGGGCGGGAAAGGATTCGTGAAGCAGTAAGCCATTTTCTTCAACGAGTAATTATTTCCCGTCTTCCCTTCTCCATACACTTAGTTCTCACGTAACCGACCGTGTCCTTTGAACGCAGGCGCTCAAGGGCTTGCAAAGGTCGCGGTGAACACATTGCCACCTGATTCCACGCCCCAGGCCCCGGCCCGACCCGCCAGCAAACACCGCAAAAAGCGGCGTTTGCTCGGTTCATTTGTGGATGTGTGCGTGTGATTCGTGCTAATCATAAGCTGTGCGGAATCGGTACGCCATTTCGGTCATTTGCCACGCTCGCTGGTTGTGGTAGGCAGATTTCTTCCTACCACGAGGAAGTGGCGAGATCGATAGTGCCCACCACCGACGCGCGGTTGGTGGGAGGGGGTTGGAGGGGGGGGAGGAGGTTCTGATGCCCACGCGGCCGGAGCCGTCATAAAAGTGGGCGGCACAAAAAATCGGCAGTGAGATTTGCATTTTTATTTAATTTCGCGTAATAATTGTTGAAAACTTTTTGCCTTTGCCGAAATAATTAAATTTTCGCTCCACGCTTTATTTCCACGCGCTGCCACGGCGTTCATATTACGGAATCACGGTACGCGCGCGCGCCTGGTACGTGTGGATGCACACGTACAGTAGATTTGGCCGTGTTTCGTGTTTCCAGAGCAAACACTAACGCACACGACGATGGCGGAACCCGGTACACTCGTAATTTTTACTCGCTTTCATGTGTACCTATTGTCATAAAGTCTCGAGGCATAGCGATCATTCCCCCCTTACCCATAGCTAACTCCAAATGTGTGTGTGTGTTTTTTTTTAGAGCAGCCAAAACCCGAGCATTAAATAAGAAAAAAACGCCGTGCAGCAGCAGCAGCAGCAGCACTGAAGTGCAAATAGGAATATAATTCCGAAATGAACAGTAAATTAGTGGAGATAAAGCACGTTCTCAACCCGGATGCTCGAGTGCCGGTGTGCTCTCGGGCACACCACACCGCATCCCATTTTTGCCCGTGGCAGCCGATTTTTAATACGATGCAACCGTACATCCACCAAGAGCACACCCATGCCGAAAAGGATGCTTACGCTGCACGTCTCATTAGTGAGCAGCTCGTCTGGTGGTGGCGTCCTGCAAGTGGCAAGTGGGCCAGAGGGTACCAGACGCTTTGCACCGCACAAGAGCGGGAGCGAGTGCGCTCCCACGAGTCGGGAGTGCGTCGTGGCGAGGATTGGGCGCTGCGTGGATTGATATAGCGTGGGGATGGGTTTTTTAAGTATCTTCGTTCATAATTATATTAAAAACGTGCTTCCACTACTCGCGAAAAAGGCTTACAGTTAATTAAGCTCTCGTTTAGCTTAATATGAGAGGAATAGTTTTGTACTGCAAACGATCAGTTTTATTGGTGCTACAATCAAAGCTTCAAACATTGGGAAACAATTTTGGCTGGGTGTTTCAACCGACGAATTTAGAGTAATGAGTTTTTAACTTTTATGAAACGGGACGATGGATCGGGGAGACGTTTGGAAAATTTCTACCGGTGCTTGTGGCGCAAAGTGTGTTTCTGGTTTTGGATTTCAATTGTTTGATTTTTTTCTTCTTATTTGAAAACCAATAATTGCTTGGGGTGATATTTATGCTATCTACACAAAACAAATCATTTTAGTATGTAATTTCTCAACTTCCAAAGTATTAAGCAGTGTGAAAATATCTAGGATGCTCTCCTATACAGAGGGCGCGTATAAAGAGGGTTTATAAACAAATATATCCAATTAATCAATGTAATACTCGGTAGCTTCAAGTAACAACTCAAATTAAATATGACGAAAATAAAACCTAAAAATAGGGAAATTTCGAACGAAAAGCAAAACAGTTAAAGCATCAAGAAGTAAACAAAACTGTTTCAAATCGTGTTAAGCAATTACACAAATCTGGTGCAAAAATTTGAGCTATTGTGAGCTATTTGGTGGCGAGATGAATAAATAGTGTATGAACATAATCTTCTGCATCGATTGACACGATCAAAGCATCAAAGTTCCACGCGAAATGTGATAATTGCGGTTGTGCCCCTACTTGTTACATTACCCAAATCAATCCCCTTTATCTCGCCCGGCCGTTGCCATCCGAAGGTAATAAATTTAACGACGAAAAATACACAATTCATGAGCGAAATCCAGGACTGCCGCTGCAAACGACTCTCCAATGAGCGAGCACGGACGAAAAGCACGGCTGCGAACCGCGAAAGGACTCATCAAGAAAAATCACCAGAACCACCACCACCCCTTGATAACCTCTCTAATGATACTCGACAGCAGACGAAAGAGGCACGTGGCGGTGGCCACTCCGTTTCGAACGAACGTTTCGTGTCTATTAAATATCCATAAAAACGGATATTTTATTATCCGCACGATCCGAACGGTCCTCCCCTCTCCGAGCGCGAAATAACCATTCCACTTTCCACCGGCGGCTTGCATGGTACTGTGCAGTTGCTGACAGCACCAGATGAAACCGAGCGCGTGGGACGTGTTGCTGACGTTTTCGGTGGCGTGTTTTTTTTTTCGCTCTCCCTCCCACACACACACACACTTTGAGCACTGCAAAAAATAAACGTGAAAAATATTATTCGCTTTTGTAACGTCTCGCACTTTGTTGTTGTTGTGCGTCGGCGGTTCGGCTCACGATACTGCAACGTACTGTTGCGTTTGAAAGGTTTCCTACGGCTCCCTGAGACCTTGGCCCTTTTGTTCCGTTGGCCAATCCCTAGACAATTTGAAGAGTTTGGAAGCGGAGTCGGTGGTTGGGAGGATGCGATAGAAGCGCACAGTCCCATTTGGAGCTGTAAATGATGGGTCCCACCGCCACCAGCGCCATAACCACACCCGGTCTCGGGCAGGACCGCTGGGCCGCCATTTGCAGCGACCGACCGACCAGAAGTGCCGGCCATAAACTTTGCCTCTGATTGAATTCTGATGTTCGCGGCGCACGGGGCTCACCGGGGAGGGAACGGCGATGCACAAAGGGCTTGGGCGCAACAACAAAGAGCAACATCCCCTCGGCAGTCGGGGAGAACGGCATCAAACTCCGAAGGCCGAAGTAATAAAAAACATTAATCAAATTCGCACATTTTTTGTTTCCGCCCCCAGTTGTGTTTATTGCTGCGCTGATGGCTTGGAGCTCAAATTAAACTTTGTTCAAAATTCTCGTAAATATGCGTTTTATCCTACACATACACACACACAGACAGACACCCCGGCGCGAAAAGTTCGATGCAAGTGGGCTTGAACGATTTTTGGAGCGCTTCTTTCGATTCCCGAGCGAGCAGTATCGTGTGTGCCGAAAAGAATCCATTGTTATGAGTAGGGAAACAATTTTTAAATGGCAAATTAGTGCGCTTCTTAGATGGAGCAGCTGATGGTTCTCTCTTTCGCTAGCAACGGCACCGACGCAGGGAAGCAGCATCGATCCTTGTCGCGTCTCGATCCGCGTCAAGCGAGCGAACCCCGTGTGAAGCGAACATGCAGACGCCACCGGCTCAGATTAAGACGGATGCTACCGGAACAATATTCAATTAACGCTAGCCGAACGCCAGCTAGCTAGCGGCTCCCGCGGTTCGTATAGCTTCCATGGCCATGCTGCGATGCAAGAAAACACAGGGGCAACCGGGCACACTATACAAACACACAGCACAGGATGAGCTTCACTCCGCTTGGAGCGTAAGCTGATTTCTTGCTACGTGACGAAGCACACTAATTAGCTGCATATCAAGGCCAACCCCAAGCGAGTCCGTGCCTCTCTCGGTGCGTGAGTTGCTTCTTCCTGCTGCTGCTGGCAGATATTACATTACAGCTCGCTTCATCATGATCGTCAGCACCATGTCGGCGATAACCTCCTCGCACGCTGTCCTCTCGCCACCGCTGGGGGAGCAACAAATTACTTCAACCGAAAAATTGGAGCATTTCCGGCCACGCCCACGCCATGCACCACGAAGCGGCGTGTGCTCCATAAAAGAAGGAAGACAACTTTTTAATCATAATTTTTGTCGCTCATAATGCACCGCGCGCCACAAGCAGAAAGGGTGGGAAAACAAAAAAAAAACACAAACACATCATGATGCACATCATGCGAAAAAAACCCTGAAGGATATGGTTTCGGGTTGTACCCGGTCTCGTTGAGAGCTCCAGCGAATACACGCTAATCATATCGCAGTGTAGCGCACATTGTTGCGCGTACAGGATACGGTGCCGCGTACACCCCACAAAAGAGCACGATAACCTTTTCCGGTGCTTGCTACGTAGTGGTGCTCCATATTTTTTCACATTTTTCGCCCGTGGTGGTGTGCATTCTAAGTTGTCCCCGCCGGACGAGCAAGGAGCTCGTTAGGCCGGTTGTTTCGGTTGCCTTTGTGCACACGAGGTGCCCCGAAATGAGTGCTCCAGTAATTACGGTGCCACAGTCCAGGCCGGCACCGCCAATGTCATCAACAAAGCCTAAATTATTAACGTGTACTAACCCTCCGACAAAGGGTCGGCTGGATGCCGCACGAGATGCATGAGATGGGATGAGATGTGACGTACGCTGGATAGGGCTAGAAGTCACACAAGCTAACTTTACCGCAGCGATACAATATAGCCACCGGGATCGGACTTTCCGTACGTACTTGATGCGAACTCTCGGCAAGGTGAGCCGAGTCCATTCTTACTCCCCCCGGTAAGTTCGCTGCTACCTGCTCCAACGCGCAAAAAAACAGTCCGGGCATGCAGCAGCCAGCTCCCGCCAACCAGCTCACGCCGGATCAAGTTTCACCGGAGAGTTTTTTCCCCACTAGAAAGTGCAGCAAACTTGTCGACACCGTGGGCGGGCCAAGAATGCCGGCATTTCCACCTCATTCGTGAGGCTCTTGTCACCGCCGTTTTGATGAGGTTAATTTCTTCGCCTTTCATCGTGGCGCACAAGAACCGCGCGTGAGTGGGTTCACTCGGAGCGCACGAAACTGCCGCATGCAGCGTCTTACCCGGCGGTTGAAGGGCCACTCGTTTCGGGCCGAGTTTCGGTCCCGGACCGGACACACCGGTGGAACGCGGCGACGTGGCGACGTTTAAAGTGTTGGATGAGTTTTACTTCTTCAGCGAAATAAAAAAAAAAACCGCTGCATCCCGTCTCGGGAAAAGCAAAAATTAAGTGGGTTCATCAGCGCTTCATACAGGCTCGCGCAAAAGGTAGATGGAAACCGTATATTAGCAAGAAACCGAGAGGAAAAGTTCAAGTTCATGAGAGGGGGAAAAAAAAGAAAATCGTACAGACAAATTTAAAAAGCATTTCTTCGGGAGAGCGTGAAAAAAATCTAAGCTATGCTCAAGCAACAACAAAAAAACATAAACCAAGGTAAAATGAGCGATTAAAAATGCCGTCTTTTCCTGCCCGCCCAAAAAAGCAAGCACACACACACACACAAACAACGTAAACATTTCACCCACGGAAGGTTACGACTTTTTATCCGGCGCGCGGTGATTGGATAATTTGCTATGTAAATTTAATGAGCGGACGGTTGGGGAATGGAAATGTGAAAAGTTGACCAGAATTTAGCAGGATGAAATGCACACACACATATATAAAAAGCTCCATAGAGTGTGACCAGTAGACGGACAGGTCGGGTGCGGTTCGTTGGTGGGTGAGAAGTTGGGAGCTATTTCACCCGCAAATAACCTACGCGCGCTGAGTGAGTGGGAAAATCAGATTTGTGGTTTAGGTTGCGATCTGCGCGTCATAAATATTTGATCCTATTCCGGATAATTTGGAAACTTTTCACTGCCCCTACGGCGTGGCCCTACATTAGAAGTAGTGCCGATCTGTCTGCTGGCCATACCACGAGCGCCTTAATGTATGCAATAGATTTTGAGTTCTCCCAACGCGCAGACAGAGGCATATCAAGATGGCCTAGTATTCAATGGAATGATAGATGAGAACACTTTCCCGAGACGTGTAAGTGATAGATGATTGCAGGCCCGCCCGGTTGGCCTATTGCTTTCGGTCGCACAAGTCAAGAACGAATGGACCTCGCGCTTCCAGGAAGCGCCGCTCCATCACTATTATTCACCCCGCCCGATGTCTATCTGCGTCAATCCCTCAATCATATTCGGGTCCGTCAACCCCACCGAGCTACTAGCGCGGCGAGCCATCCCGGGCATGCACGAAACCCCACCGGAAGGGAACACACTGCGCCCCTCGACCGCGATTGCATGACTCCCGCTGTTTATTGTCAGCGATGTCCTTCAAGGTGATGTGTGCCGCCGCGCGATCCACCTTCCCAGGCCGGGCCGGGAGGTAATTTTCTCCATGTTGCGTGTGCGTACGCTCCATCCGTTCCCCGGTCGCCCTTCCCGTGTGTCTAGCAAGGGTAGCATAATCCGGTGCGTCTCGGGCATATCCCGAAACATAACGACATTAGTGTTGACATAATTCCCGGCCCCGCAGCCTTGACGGCTCCACGACCGGGCCCAGATGGTGGCGCTTCCTGCGAGCGAACGAAAAGCGGGTTTTCCTTGCTCCAACAGTCAGGTGGGCCATCATTTTTCTTAGGGCAACCACTGCACGCCATTACGCGTCCCGCATCCACCCCGTTGGTTGCCATGTTCATGCTACTTCTTTTAAGGTGAACTTTCCTACACTACCTCACACTACCGGCACTACCACTAAGCCACGCACACCACGCAATCCAACCCTATATCCGCTGCACAGCAAAACACGTTCCCCCTAAAGCGGTTTTTCTTTCTAATCAAATAATCGATACCATTATTTTCTCCTTCGGTGCTGTGTGACTGTGTGTGTGTGTGGGAATACCCCTTTCGCTTCATCGCTCTTCGAGGCCTGTTAACCTCCTCCGCAGCATGGTATGCGGGCTTATTTTGTCTTCCCCATGCGCACCCCAATCCGACAGCACCGTAAGTAAGTTTTCTTTTCCGTTCGCGTTTAATGCGCAACATACATTCTTGATTACCGTTCCCCGAGTTTTGTTCTGTTTTCTCGTTCTTGGTGTTCCCGCATGTTTCGTACAACGGCGCCAGTGGCTTCAGTACTCATTTCTGGGCTAGATTGGCTTGGTCAGAAGCGAACAAAACAACGCCACCATGCTTACGAAAGCAAAATTAGAGGATTTTTTCTTCTCGCGTCTACGTTTTACTTGCAGGCCTAGGGGGCAGCATTAGCCCGTAATGCTAATCACCTATCGCAAATGGGCTCGCACACAATAACGCCCGGAGATCGATCGGTTTCGGAGGCACCTGTGCATCGAGGAAGGTTGTACAGCAGGGTAAAGGTTGAGTAGCTTCGGTAACGATTCCACCGCGATTCCAAAGGTATGAGTTTTGGTGTAGAATGTTTTTCAGTTTCAGTTGTGTTAGAACCATTTCTTGGAGAGTTAAATTTAAGATAAAATAAGATGAATATAAAGATAAAGCAATTGAAAAAAGGGAAGACTAGCGACGGAAGAAGACAATCACAGTCATTCTTACAGAAAATTAACTAGATAATAAAACAGAAATCTATCTTAATAAGATAAAGATAAGATAAATAAATTAAAAAAGGGAAGACTAGCGACGGAAGAAGACAATCACAGTCATTCTTACAGCAAATTAACTAGATAAAAAACATTCAAATTATGTTTGATCACACTTGATACTTGATCCAAAACTTGATAAGTTTACAAAAAAAATTGCAGTGTATCGATATTATAAATAAAAAAATCATAAATATTGGCCAAAAATTAAGCTCTTTCAAAATGAGAAAACAATAGCTGCGTTGAATGATGTCCTCAACACACTCGGCAAGCCTTATTAATGTTAGTCGGATATATTTTTTATTCTACTAAATTTGCTATTGCACTACAAAGTATGCAATCCGCAGTACACAATTCTATTTAAAAAGATGTTATTAGAAATAAAAAATATTTCCACATTTTTGCCAAATCTATAAACAATTTTATCAATTTGAAACAATAAGCGAGAGCTATTCGAACAATGCTATCTGCGCTGCATCGTTTGTCACATTAATCTCCGTTTAACAACCGATCGTCACTCACGACACGGGATGCGCCTCAAGCCACAACGCACAAAAAAAAAGATATTAAATTTACCACTAAAACAACAACCGCAACCTCTTTTTCCCCTTTCGACCCGTTTTTTCGCGGGCTGAACTGAAACCAATATTGAGCTTGTCAACAGGAAAATCAAATGTACGATCTGTGCCACCGCTGCGCGTCCATCAATCTCCTCGCGGCTGTATAATTAGCTGCCGATTTATAGGCATCGGTGGTCCAACTCGCCCCAACGACGCGCTATCGCATCGCAATCGGAACGAAAAATATAGACATTTAACATGCAACACTTGCCAGCCCAGCCCAGGCCGTCGAACCGAGCCACATAACGCTGCAGCGGCACCATTCTTTCAGTCTCCTTTCGGGTGTTTTTTTGTTTGTTTCGCTGACAGTGACATAGTGCAGCAGTTTGCCCGCTGGAAGGCGGCCGCGGTAGGCGATATTTGTTTAGGACGGGGCCTCCGGTTTCCTTCCGGTCATCCGGTGGGCAAGAGGTACTTCTTCCACGTCGCCGCAACGTTACCTGCAACGAAACGAACAGCAAACGAGAGGTTAGGAAAAAAAACTGACAGCACCATCGGGGATCGGTGATTATGGTGTGGTTGATTTGGTTCTGAAAACTTTCTCGTCCTTCGCTGCTTGTGGGTTCACCCCGCTGGGAAACAATTATTTCCTGTGCTTGACTTCCTCGGGGCACCGTGTTTAAACAGCACTCCGTGCTCATCATAATCATCGCAATCGAACACATTCTTCTCGTCGCCGGCACGTTAATCTAAATCGGGCGCACAACCTGCTTCGTTGGACCTTCTTTTCTTTCTTCTTCTGTTCCTTCCTCCCAACGTTTCCCAACGACTATATCGGAACGACCGTTCATTTATTCGATCGCTTATTCATTCTGCGCTGCCTGGCTCTGCCCGTTTTCCATCCATCATTCTCGATCGCTCATAAATTCCGGCGCTCCTATATTTACATTCCCGGTGAGTAACGAGAAAAGCGTATTGTTGCGACCGAGAGCACACATAAGGGGGGGAAAAAACGGTGCGAAGAAAAAAAAAGCAACTCAGGTTAAGTAGGAAAAGCCACACGAAAAAAAAAGGAAGCGCAAGCAACCCCGAGCGCCAGGACATCTCATGGCATCTCATAAATTGCATTTTTTTCCCCAACCCAACCCCGTGCACACCATATTTTACATCGATTTATTGAGCGCACGCTCGGGGCGGGTTCGGAAGCGCCCGCGCAAATACATGGAACGTCCCCACACTCGGCGCTCGCAAATTCACACGAATCCCCGTGTCGAATGCCCTGTCCGACGGTGCGCTCGATCGATGTGAGTCCTTGGCTGGTTGAACGTTTTGTTGCAGTTGATGCGCACAGCATCGCTCATCCTTTTTTTTTGCTGGCACGGTACGGCATGGTATTACGAAACCGGAAACGTGCACTCCATTGCCAAAGCAATCACTAGAACTGCTACTACTACCAACACAAGTGCTACATTTCGGACCGGCGGGCAAAGCTTGCATCTTCAATTACTTCTGACTTCTGCCGGCAGCCGGTTGCGGCTGCCGCTGCACACAAATTCCGAATAATGAAGCGAAGCGGCAGCAACTATTTCCGTTTTCGGTAGCGAAGCGCGTTCACTCTCGGTTTTCTTAATCCGATTGCCGTCGACCGGGCTTTTGGTCGCTTTTTCTCGACCGGCCAGAGCGCTAGAATTTTCACGCTGAATTGATTCGCTCACGTGCATGTGCAAGCAGTGACAGGACGCACCGTCCGAGGGCGGAACAAATGGGTGGATGATTAAATGCACCATTCTCGTTCCAGCAGCGTGGAAGGAGCTGGAATCGGTCATAACTGCGCGCAACGTGAGAGAGGCGCGCGCGTGCGGAAGAAATCGGTTTCCGTTGACGATGCGAAACGAAATGGTGAATCGCAGCCACCGGACCCGGACTGCTGAGCTGCTCGCTGGCTTTGTGCGAAGAATCTTTGTGTCCACGGCGATGCACTGATGAAGTAGAACAGAGAAAGAGCGTGAGGGAGAAAGAGAGAGAGGGCATTTTCTATTATCCAACAAATTTCTTCCCATTACCGTTCGTGTTACGATTGCGTTTGTGCACCCCATTTACTCGCGCGTTCAGCTTCCATCACTCCCAACCACCACATTAAAGTGCATCTCCATCGCGTGGCGCTTCCGCCGACCAATCATGCGACTCTGCACCGATCGAAGCGACGGCACAGCCCATCGTCTCCGATCGATAGTGGAGAGGCTGCAAATTGGCACGATTTTTCACATCGCTCGACATCTCGAACGCCACCCGAGTCGTGGCGATGCCACGCGGCCAAAAAGCCAATTTATCGGCATGCTTCCACCCCCCCCCCCCCTCCACCTCATGGCAATTGGGTTGGGGCATCATTTTCCGCTTAAGGCTACCTCTATCAAGTGACGCACGATTTTCCCATGACGGTGGAAGTCACCTCCCCCCTCGGCTGCCATCCCGACGGCAACGGGTGATAAATCTGATGCAAAGGAAACGAATTCGTTACTTTAAAGTACCATCAATAACTTCACCACCGCACGCCGCCCTACGCCACACTGCAGCCGGTCGAAAGTGGCGCAAATGTCGAATTTCCACTCCCCCCCCACCGTTCGGGCGTGTTGCGTGCGCGACGCGCGCGACCAAACCGGGTAGATTAATGAGATATCGAATCGCCATTGTAATCGTTTTATCTTCGTCCACTCCACTCGGTCGAAGTTTTGTCGCGCGATCGCAGTAGTGGTAATGGGTCCGGGACAGTGTGCGTTTACAGTCAATGAAGCCCTAAATACGCGTAAGCGCGGGCGCGCGCCCACGTTTTCCATTCGCATGGGTGGCTTTTAAGGCTCTTTTATGATTTTTAACTCAATTTGCACTTGAAGCCAGCGTCGGTTGGTGTGCTCCGATTAAAGAGCACAGGAAACCTACCCTAGACTCGTGGGAGCAGGCGATATCATTTGAGACGTCCGATGCGAGAATGCTTTAAGGATTAAACAGGCAGCCAAGCATGGAGCTACCAGAGGCTATTGAAAGATTATCCGAACGATCGGGTAAAAGGTCATTGGAAGGTTCTCTGAACGATCAGGAAAAGCTTTGTGAAAAACAAACCTAAATTATTATCTATTTTATAAAGATTTTTCGTAATTAAACGGGTGTTGTTCATATTGTATAGTTAAATAATTATGAATTGGATAATTTGATGGTATAATATAATTTGTAATATTATTACAATAATCGTTTTCCACTGGCTCTAGCAAATATAGCTCAATTCCTATTATTAATATGAACAGTATTTCAAAACCCTAAAACCCGAATCTTTTTGTATTACAATTGATGGAATTATGAGAATGTTAAGGAAAATGCTGTGAGTGTGCTTGAGTCATTAAAAGCAATCTAGAAAAATACAACTTTTTACGGAGCTAATGACTAAGAATGAAAATATTGTTATCGAAAAAATATCGAATATCTAAAAAATGGTAGCATATTAAACAGGATCCAACAGAAAGACATAAACTTTAGAAATGGTTTACAAAACAAGAGATGATATAGAAATGATATACTACATTTATTAGTTATGAGTACGAAAAAGTACTTGTAAAAACATGAAAACGAAAAACTAAATACAACCCATGTAGCAGTATAATGCATTTTATTTAATCCCTCGTTAAAGAAGATTTCAATCAGTGTTGTGTTTCTTCTTTTTTAGTGACCAGATCAACCTTAGTGCAACGATTAAAAATAACAAAACCGGTGTTATTCCAAACGGATAACGAAAAGATGCAAAGATAATCTCTACACCCTGTTTAAGCACGTAAACTAAGCACTGAGCGAACCCGTTCAAAAAACGTCTTCGTCCTTTTCAAATCGTACCGGAACGAAGTGTGAGGCGAACGAGAGAATGCGAGGCATCGTCGAGTCAACAGTAAGTTCTCGTTAGTGCAATTATCCTCACCTCTCGTAATAATTAAGATCCGTCGGAGCCAGGTCCACCCCCAACCAATGTTGCCCGCGCCCGCGCACCCACTGTGAGAAGATAAACAAGCGCAACACGAGGCAACTGATACGCCACACGATACGCCAGTTGGCCCCCACTCGCTCGCTGTCTCGCAACCGTCTCCCGTGGTAAGGACGTATGCACGTGCCCATATTTGTCGCACACTGTTCCAGCCGGCATTGGCGGGACCACCACCGCCGGTCCAGGATATTGCCGGAAGCCGTTGCTGTACGGCAATAATTATTCATCACCGTCGCCTGGGTTGACCCGGGCCGTCGTGCACCGGGGGGTTTCCATCCATCCCCGGCATAACAACGCTAATGCTTCCGGAAGGGCTGCGGCAAACGGCAGCGCGATGCCGCCTCCCTGGCTTCGCTGTCATACCGATGCTGCGGCAACACAACAAGCGAACGAACGACGGGTGAAAAAGGGCTCGCTCGAAAGACAGGTGAACCTGGCCTCACTCCCCGTAGACTTTGTGTTCGTGGCTACTCTTTCGCCCCCTGTCCGCAGCACCTTGGCGGGGGAAATGCGTCGCGCGCCGGAAAAAAGTGGAATAATTATGTAACCGAAGATAATCGTCCCCGTAATAATAACGATAATTGTCGTTCGTTGTGCCCGTGTTTTTCCTTCGGCTCGGTGGTGGGCGTACGGTGTGTGGTGGGTGTCGGTGGGTGGTCTCTCGTCTTAAGTCGGTCGCTCGGTGGAAGCGAGAACAGAAACGAACGCGGTACAACACGGTGCGTCCGGGCTTGGTGTGATCGTCGAGCTGGGTTCGATTAAATCTACCGACGGTTTTCTGTGACATTCCGACGGTGATAATTATACGTGCAGCACCAGCGACAGGAATGTTTGCAGCACCTTTCTTCCGGCTTAATACGGCGATAAGTAAATGTTGAAGCCATGCCTCGGGTTCGAGACCCACGCAGTCTTTAGTTTGTTGCGTCACGAAACTAGCACCCAAATCTAGGATCTTGAAACAATTTTTTAAGATATCTTCAAACTAATAACCGAGCAGGCCTGCGATAATGCTACAAGATACGGAAGGGCACGCTTTAAGATTCCGGCATAATGGAAATAAATAAAAAAAAAAGTTCAACAAACGTAAAACGTTTGTTATGCATTGTTTAAAGAGAAAACCAAACATGTAAAACGTTATCTGAATCACCACGATTTAGTAGACAACGAGCGCAAACAAAGTACGAAGCTCGGAAAACGAAAACAGATGAACCTTTTTTCTGCATGAATATAACACCAACAAACAAAAGCTCTTTTTCATCACTAACAAACAATTACCAACCATTCATGTTTCACTGGATAGGAACGAACTGCTTCGTCGAATTATATAGTCATAATAAAAGAATTTAAAAAAAAACATTGTAGATTCGTTGCAATCAACTGTTTCGGCCGGACAATGTTGTATTAGATACTCGATCCGATTTACATTACCAACAGCCTCGCCCGCACACCGCCACACAGCCACGCTGGCACAAAGTAACCAAGCTCGTATGTTTCCGGATATGTAGCTCTTGTTTGGTTTAGGAGTTTTTAAAGGCCTCCTTCCAGACACGGCCTCCGGGGTGGCGGTGGAGAGTGGGTCGTGTTAGATTTGCTGTGATTTGTTTGCTAGATTCCACCGCATTCCTCCCACCGACCTCCAACTGCCACCAACCGTGCCCTGGGGTTCCGTGGTGGTCCACGTCCGAGAAGCGAGAACAGTGTAGTCTCCGCCTCGCCGGCCGGACCATTCCGGACCCCGGTTTGTATGGCTCGATGTACACAATTTGTTCGACGGGTGGGAACACACACATACACACACACACGGACGAACTCGGCATCGTCGTTCACCGAGCGCGCGAGGGAAGATTTATTGCCTCGAATGCTTTCCATATGCGCGTACCCGACCGACCGAATGAGCGGAGAAATTCGGAGCAGTGTTGTGTGTGTGTCTGGTGTGTGTATTTTTTTATATGAGAACCCCTTTTCGTGTGCATATTCGACGACTATGGGTAAACCCGGCAGTATCGTCCCTTTTCTGCCCCTCCGCACTTACAGCAGCCCGTACGAGCCACAGGCGAATGAAACACTGTCCATAAAACGTCGATTTTAACGGCCACGAGTCAAATGCCGCGCCGGGAACTCGAGGGAAGCGGGCGGGTTCCGGCGGGAAAGGCGGAACACCGGAGAGAGGTTGGACTGTTTTCAATTTCACGATTAAAAATATGTTTTGTTTCCGATGAGTTATGAGCCGCCCGGGTTTCGCTGTGGCTGTGTCGCAGTCGGTAGCACCCCACCCAACCACACACGCCCATACATGCGACGAGCGCAAGACGACAGTGATTACTGTCAAAATATTTCATGCTTTATTAATGGAATCTTTTCCCATACGCTGGAGAAGCCCGATGAGCGCACTCGCTATCACCGGTGTAGGGCCACCACCGTGGAACTTTCTCCCGCGGGGAGGCAGGCAGGACGACAAAAGGGTTGATTAATCTGTGAAAACACGCGACCCTCCTTGTTGCCTCCTGGCCTTGCCGTCCCGGGTCGCTCGGCAGCGCGCGCACAGGGACGAGCGTCCCGGATGAATGATGATTCAAATTCATTTAAAACTTTGACTCCGCTTTATTAAAAAGCAACAGTACGCGCGCGCGCGCATATCACAATCGGTACACGGGCGATTGCGCGCCCGATGACGATCGTAATTCAAATCGCGGCTACACTCGCTGGAGTGTACCTACGCGTCCCGACACTTGCACGGATAATTTATTGCCACTGGGTTTGTGTAGATATAATAAGACCTAATTAAACAACCCGTGCGATGTGTGGCATTGTGCCCGGGGCAGCAGCTTCGAATGGAACCCGGTTCCCAGTCAGGAGCAGGCTGAATTAGTGCAACTACACACAACCACCGAGCATAGAGCAGAACCCGGAACAGAGTCGGGCGGTGGGTTTTGCGGTTACAGCTACCATGGGCAGCAACTAGAGTGAATGATTATGCAACCAAGTACATTCATCACGCGGATACGCATTCCAACATGCCCGCACTGCAGTGCCCGACCGTTGTTCGTCTTCCACCATCGACCGGCACGCTATTGATGCAGCGACTACGGTGAGAGGCTTGAGGGCAGCTTTACATAGTAGTACCCATAGCGACCACAATCATGGTTAGGGATTAAAATTTGAAAAAAAAGCAACAGAACAACTCATTACCAGTGATGGAACGGAATGTTGTTGTTGATGTGTTGTTGTTTTAGCAAAGCGTGCGCGAATTCATACCATAACAATTTCGGTTCGGGCGCAAAATGTTGCATATCTCCCCCGGTACGTGCGGCGCCACCATCGCGTTGTAGCTTTCGTGTAAGACATTTAAAAACCGACCGTAGACAATTAACAGTGCCGACGACCAACTTCGTAATGAGCACGCATGGGTGTTATACATTAACAAGTTTATCTTGCCGTGTAGGATTAGGGGGGTATGTGGGTAAAAGCATTGCAAATAAGGTGGACGACCTGCGAGAACTATGGGACGGGTTTTGAGGATGGCGCAAAACAAAAAACTAAACGTTGGCAAATACATTCGACTAATCCACCGTGGTGCACATTCGAAGTTCGACGAATCCATTAACGTCGCCGGCGTGAGAGCGATACGAAACTAAACATTAGACGAAGCGCTAGAAACGTGGCTCCAAATTTGGCTACTGAAGTGTATGGAAATAGATTACCGGATTATGTGGAGGCTTTATCGAGTCTCATCTTGGGCTTAATACGATTACGTATATAAATTGCATGTAGCTTTTTTAGAATTAGCTTATTTGCAGTGATACTGTAAGAGTTAAATTCAGAAAAAAGTTTATAATCACTTGATGCATTGTACGAAAGTTAAAAAGAAAACACATATTCGATAGCATTGTCAGATTGTATCGTTGGAACTAGTGTTGTGTCTTATGAATCTTTCGACGAGATTCAGATTCATGAATCTTTCATTTAGGATTTGTAATTTGTAATTTATTAAGACTTAAATTCGACGGGCCGAAAGGCCCCCTCGAAGCGGACAAAACAATACATATAACATTAAAAGGTAACTGGCGTTACAGTCCGTATACAATTTAGTAATGCCGCACGTGTCAGGTTTGGTTCATAGCGGTCGCATACGGCATTGAACTGACGACACATAAC
>KB672868.1:3483414-3508435 GCA_000349145.1 Anopheles dirus | reverse complement strand
CTAATACACGTAGAGCTTTTGAAATTGTCATGTCGAAGTGTTTCTGGAGAGTTAGCCTGCTGTCAAGTAGTACACCGAGATCTCGAACTTCGGTACTGCGAGGAACTGATGAGTCTGCTATCTTGTAATCGTAGAGTACGGGATATTTTTTCCTTGTGAAAGTTACGACACTGCACTTTTGCAGAGTATGGCAGTCAGCTAGGTTATTTACTGGCAAGAAAATGTTTAGATCGTCTGCGTACAAAAGTTTACAAGCATCAGGTAAGTAGCTTACGATGTCACGATGATTCAAATATTACTTCGTTAGTTGAAAAAAAAAGTAAATTCATGATATTAGTTGTACATTTTTTGACAAAAAAAAACAAATAAAAAATCTGTGCTCATTACTTTAAGTTTTGATTTCTTGGAACATATCTAACAAAAAAACAAACGATTTATTTTCATTTAAAAGCCAATAACGGATTGAACATTGTTGACATAGGTTTTAAAACTCCACAAAATCCGAGGAAAATAAAATCTCATTCGTCTATGCCCCTGGGTTAGAAATCAGATTTTATTTGCATACGGATTCCGCTACTAATACCTCAAACAGCGCAGAGAAGAGATACATATACTGAGCAGTTTTCTTAGTATTTCAGTAATCCGTCCTTTCAACAATATTTGTAACGTTACACAGATGTTGTACACGCCGAATATTGAAATTAAACGTGGAGTGGGAACATTTCATATTTCATTAGTAAATTGTATTTGAAATTTGAGTTGAAAACAATGATGTGTAAACCATTTCACTGAAAACATTTATACTTTCTATAGAATGTCCCGATTTCAGGAGGAACTCTTCGTTTGGAGTTAATTGCAAATAAATCTGAAATCCAATGAAATATTGCTTCCTCTCAAATATCGCGGGTGCCGAAATCGCGGATCAAAATTTAACAGAAACACAAAATTAAGACGATTTTCAATGGAACACACTAAATAAATGCTTTCATATTTGAACACCAGACGCTTCTATTATGCATTTTCCGAAGCAACAGAGGCTAGTGTGCCGCTGGCTAGTGAGGCATGCATATGGCCTGCCATATGGTACACGATAATTTCGATTCGTTCCATACGATGGTTCCGCAGCGTTTAGCAAAATGTAATCACACTGAAACATCGAGCACACCGAACACAATTAACCCACTTCCAGGTGTGAAACATCGCCGTTCGCACAATAAGGACACTGTTTCCCCCACACACACATTGTGCGCGAATCGATTTACATCGCACACAAATCATGCACAGTTTATTGCGCACGCCACACTAACTGCATCAATTGGTCCTGGGGTAATTACTTCGGTAAATCGATCGCTCCGCTAAACGGCCCGCGCCCACCCACCCAGTGCAGAACGCTCACAGAAGAAAGGGCCGGTGACATTTTTCACCACCACCCGGCTTGTTGTTGTCACTCAAAACGCCACAGCTCAAAACGCCGGGCCGTGCTGGCCCACAGGGAGGTGGGTGGGTTTCGAGACCTAATTAATGGTCCTGTTGCGCTCGGCACCGAAAAGATTTATTACCTTTAACCGGTGCCGAAGTGCACAGCGCATTTTAAGCGCATTATTTACGGTACAATTAATAGAGCTGCGGGCAGCCCGTGCGGAAGCGTGCGCAATCACAGCAGCAGATTGGATTTTTCACCCCCCGTTTCTTTTTTTAATTGATAATTTCAAACAAAACCGGGGACCGGACGCCGGCCGGCTGGAGCGAAATGATGGAAATGAACAGTTCATAAATTTTCCACACAACAAATGCACATCAAATGGGCGGCCCAGTTTTTGGGGTGGTGGTTGGGGCGGGTACCAACATCGCCCCGAGGCGGCAGGCTAAACCGGGGGAAGAAAGATGGACTCACGCCCGCTGCGTTCGTGAATAATGGAAGTATAATCTTTAAGCTTAATTCCGTAAATAAATAAACCAAAGCCCACTCACGGCGGGTTCAGTTCATTAGAAGCCGCAAAGACGAGTGTGACCATGGTCGGTTGCCGCACCAGTGTCTGGTTGTGTACCGAGAGCCATCCACAGCCGGCCCCCGCCACTCGCACAAACCCAAACAAGCTCCGTCGTCTCCGTCTGGAGTTTGTTTATCTGAATCAAAGCCCAAAGCCGAAGGGAAAATAATCCCGACCCGGTGGGTTTGCGAGCGCAATTGAAGTCGGTTGGAAAGTGATTGCGCACAGCCGGACCCTTCCACCCACACCGGAACGATTTATGCACTGGAATTTAAGGGCAAACAACCGTCGGGGCTGACCGCAAAACCGATCGTGTCACAAACGCCGGGAGACGGGAACTGCTGCGCCGTGCTGCCATTCCGGACCACCGCCGAACGTTCGATGGGGGCACAAGATGACTCCACCGCTCCTACGGAAGCGTCATATTCCAATAGCCCCTTCCAATTAGTGCCTCACGGTGAAGTGTCTTCCGAAAGGGAAGACCCACTGACGCTGGTCACGGATGCTGTAACGGAGATGGTCCACTCCCCAAGCAAATCGCACACGCACGTGCCGGACAGTCAGAACGGCAGAGGGAGAAGAGAACCCCCCCTAATTCCAGACCGGAGTAGCTTTCAAGTTCACTCCGCAATCAGCCTTGCTACACCAGAGGCCAGGCGAGGGAGACGGTTCCACAACAGAACTAGAACTTCCGCCGTCGCCTCTCGCCAAGACTCGAGGCGAGCTTTCGAAACGAGTCCATTTGCAACAGTTCCATTATTCACCGGCTCATTTACGGGATTTACAAAAGCAACCTTATTTACGGTGCGAGCGCACCGTGCCATTAGGAGTTCGGCTTTTATGATGGTTGTTGGTTCGTTTTTCTCGTTTTAAATCTCGTTTTGTTTAGCATGCTTTTCATGCTCCGGTGTGTGTTTGTGTGTGTGTGTGTGTTTTTAATGGGTTTCCTTGCTTGCAACCGCTCGGGACTAATGTGGGCGCTGTTCTGCTTGTTCGCATTCGTCTTCGGGCTTGCGGGGCAACATGTAATGAGTGCGAAAGTTTCGCCTTCCCTGACACCAGAGCCCGGTGCGCTGCTGGTAAGTTGGCAGATCTTCGGTTCGTTTTGAGGGAGTGTGTGTAAGTCACGATTTCCTAGTGCGGATGGTGCTGATTGTAGCAAGGATGCGTAAGCGAAGTGACTCGTAATTAAAATCAGACCCGCCCGGCATGCCTTGGACAAGTGAGTGCTGATGCGTGTGTGTGTGTGTGTCACTGCGCACAAAACGGTCCGTGCGTTAGGATAATTTCACAGCTCGATCTCGATTATGTCATCCGTCCTTTCGCATGCAAAACCGGATGATTATGTCACCTCGAGCGTGCACATTCATTGCACACTATAAACACAACATTATGCACTCTCTCCTCTGCCTCCTCAGCACCCCCCCATCGCCAATGGCCCTCGGTGACGCTAAATGCATTGTTCGCCTCGTTTTGCATACAGCTTGCAGGGGCGAGGGCGAAGAAAAGCAACACAACGGCGGCCAGCGGCGACAGTTTCAATTTACATTTCATTCTCCCGACTCGGCGAGATGTGCTCGTGTGTGTGTGTGTGTGTTTGTGTGTGGGATGATGTGCAAGACATGCGAAGAACACGAACGCCGCGCATACGAGGCGAAGAAATGGGGAATATTTATGACGTGCTGACGGAGACAGTCAGCAGAGACACATCTCATCTCCGCGCGCGGAAACGGAAACAGGAACAGCACGACGGGGGGAGAGGGAAAGAGAGAGAGAGAGAGAGAGGACGGGAGCGGAATGTCAACACGGAAGTTGCAGCGACACCAGCCGACTCGATGCAGCAAATTACGCCAGTTAATCGGCAAACCGGCAAATGAGCGTAAATTAATCGGCTGCCGTTTACCGGCTGCAGGGACGGGTCCAGTGGAACGCCCTTTTTAATTAGTCGCGGTGGGCCAAATCACGGCAAAGTGGTTGATTAATCAGCGCGTTCAGGTGTGTTTATTAACAAGGTAAGGAACAAATTGCAGTTGAAAGTGCAGGTGGTGGGAGAAGATGTTCAGCGATGATATATTCCCGAAACAACAAATTGAAAATTCGAATAATGAAACAAATGAAGCATGGTTCACTTTTCATCATTTTTTAATGTGGATTTCAGTTCTATATATTTGACGCCGTTCAACAGCTTTTCAAAATAAAACGAAATTAAAAATATTTTATTAAAAATATATTTTTGATAAAATAATAACACCTCTTGACAATTCGGCCTCTCTACGGTCGTCATACTAATCGATAAAAAATAACAACTCTTTTCATGGTGTATTCGTCATCATACAGGCTTCACACATTTCAAAAGGTTAACAAGAGATTGGTTAGCATAAAATTATGCAACATTATTTGATAAAAAAGATATCGTATGCAATTTATAAGAGTATACGTTTCAAAATATGGTACCACTTATTCAAGATTGCAGAAATATCTTGGACCCATGGGCAGAGGAAGGTCGATATTCATAAACTCAGTGTAAAATATTGGCAGCTTCTTATTCTTGAAATGCCCTAACTTTCATTAAATTGTTTTGCATACGGTACGAAGTTATGAGGCCTTTTTTATTAGAAATAGTTCAGTTTGTATTGATTAAAAAAAAAAACAAATATCAGTTTGAAACAATTTAATGAAAGTTAGGAGCCTTGGTTGCATAAAAGCTTTCTTAAAACTCACCTAATGAGCAAATAAATACTTTTACTGCGCATATAAATACGCCAACAGCTGTATAAGATGGAATATTGCACACTCCAGCGAAAATTCTAGTAGCAAATATTTTAGTCGGAACGAAAAATGATTAATTATTATGAAATGGAAATATTCCCTCTTCATACCTTCATTGATAATGATTCTAGTGAACAGATCCAAAAAACTAAACAACCGCTTCTATAATTAAAGGACCTCTCACTCAATGTTTTCGAAGAAAACGTTCGGTTCAGCAACAGCGAATGAACCTACAATCCTAGAAATAATGAAACGACATTCATTTCCTAGGAAAAATGGATCAAGCATGCGAAATAAAACACTGCAGGCACGTTGCCGAGCACGAGTTGAGTTCCATTCTAGCTCGAATCGCCCCGATATTTCAAATATTCGCCCATCCCGGCCCGCACACGCACGGCCACATGAGATATAAAATAATTCCCTCCAGCCCATCACCATGAAAAAGCGGCAAAACCAGGCCAACAGCGACGGACTAGCAACAACAAAAACCTTACACAACACCAACAAGCGCGCGCCCGGCTGTTTATTTTCCGACCGCTGATAATCGGAAAAAATATGCACCGAGCGCGCAAGCCCATCAATTATTTGCCTAAGTTACCCAGGGAAGCCATCAGGAAAATTGAATTTTTCTTGCGCTTGTGCCAAAAGCAAAGCCAAGCTACGTACAGCAAAAAGAAGCAAAACAAACGACTACCTAGGACGTGTTCGCAACGGGGAAAGCGTGCATACAACACAACGAGCAGAATATCCCTTAAGCCCATCCCGGAAATACCATTCTCGCGATCGCGCAAAGATATCAACAACTCACAATCCAACGAACCCGAGGATGTTGACGCTGAGGGGTTCCACGCTCCAACGCGGAATATAAACACATGCACGTGACGTTCCCCCTCATTGCTCCGTGCTCTCTTTATGAAGACAGAAATTATTTTATCCCGATAACGATTATGGCATGCTAGCGGCCCGGTACGCGGGCAGGGAGGTCCTTGCGCCGTGCCCAGTGTTTCTAGGATCCGGTCACAACACTCTCTGTAATGTGCAGCAGCAGCAGCATCAGCAGGCATGGGGTGAAGTGCTGTACCGACTTTCCCACCCATCCGATGGGCCATTTTTGCATACAACAAAGCCACCGAGGCGAGGTGCCGTCGCACACAACGGATGCAAACATGGGAAGTTTGCGTTTGTGTATGAACGGACCAAAAAAAACGCAAATGAACATAATAATAATATCATTTCACCCTCACACAAAAAAACTCCCCCCCATTGGAGTGGGGTGGTGCAAAGATCCGTGTTTTCCGGTGCCCGAACCACCGCCTCGCGGGTAAGGAACTAGGATTTTGTGTATGTGTGTAGGTGTGTCCCCTAGTCGTATCCTTCTGCAACTTTTCTCCGGCACACGAGCAGCGTTACGCGAATGGAAATCGTTTTCCAGCACGATCCTCGACCCGAATGCGGATAACCGGCGGAGGCACACCAGTGAAGCCATAAAATATAACCAACACTCCATATTGCCCCCCGCTTGCCTGCCAGCTGCGGCTCGTTGCTGCGTCTCGTTCCACCGCGAGCGCCAAGTCACAGAAGGGTTTGCAGCGCACCGGGTTCCACACCCAACCCGAACGCCGACGAGACCCTTGGGGGTAGTAGCGGCAGTCCTGGTGCCGCCGCACGACGCGAGAGATTATGCAACATATTGTTTAGATTATTCCCGCGGTTTGACACGACACTCCACGTGCGGCACACGGGACACGTTTTATATCGAAAAGAAAAAGAAACACCATCGGCAAGCAAGAGGGAACAGAAAAAAAAACTAGCAACACACAGTTGCGCCACCATCATCTTTCAGAAGACGGATATGATACAGTTTGGGAAAGCGCGTATTTACATACACACACATACACCACCCGTTCCGCTGCTTCATCCTCAGTTATCCTTTAACCGTTTTGGAGGAGCGGATTCCCAGTGCCAATACAGGCCACCCGGTGTAATTGAACAAGGAGGACACAAGCCCACCAGAAAAAAGCAATGCTACCGTATGCATGCAACACTCGGCTCGGGTTCGACGACGATCGCGCGGTGCAGTAATCCTCCCTCTCGTCCGGTGCGCGATCCCACGTTTTCCAAAAAGGGGCGCGAATGGCGAGAGCAGGTGGTCCAACGAAGCAATGTTTTCGGCATGCGGGGGCACGCCGACACAAAACATAACTCGGCGCATACAGCTCCCCAGTTCCGTGTTACTGAGATTGAAAGCTACTGGGACGAGCGAACGAGAGAGAGAGAGAGAGAGCCCAATTTTTTCTGCGTCGATTTCAGTAAGCGGATTGTTATTCGGCAGATTAACTGGATTTTACAAAATATGCTCCATGAACGATGGAGCCCCGGGAACATTTTTCGCGTTACGGAAGCTCAACGCGGGAGACACACACACACTTCGGGGAAACACAAGCCCGTGCGCCACGCCAGAGCGCTGATGGAATAAGCTTGCGCGATTATTGAAAATAAAGCAGTGGAAAATCTGAATCAACGATTACGGTTTAATAGTTTTATCTAGAAATCCATTTTTGGATGGTACAACTTCGGTTGCTGGAGCACCCCATTCGTTTTTCCATGCAGCAGGAGAACTAGTTATTTTTTCGATATTAATTTTTATTTTTCAAAAATCTCACAAAGTAAGAGACCGAATTTACAGATTGAGTAACTTGTTTAATAGATTTTATCTTTTTTATATGTGATTAATTAGTTTCACGATATTGTTGTGGCGTTATTAAAGACTCTTCAACAAACATGCAAACTCTAAACAGAAACATAAACATATTCCACGTATGTTGGCTGAAACTTCCGATCTAGCTGAGTTGCATAAAATTTTGATTAAAAGTTTTTTGACCACTTATTGTTTCAAAATTGATAACTAATAATTTCTCTATATTTTCATGTTCTTGAAACCGTGAATATTGCTTCATTTATTGGATATTAAAAATGTTGTATATATGTATATCTGGCCCTACCATCTTTAACTACAATCATTTAGACAAAAATCAAATCTGAACGTGTTTAATATTCAAAAACCCCTCTTTTAACGAGGCAAGATAATGCAAAGCAAATGGATAGATTAAAGTTGTTCAATTTTGTTCATAAAAATTTCCTTCTTTTTTATGATTTTATTGAAATTTATTGTTCCTCATGAGTTCGTGAGAACCGTTTTTTTTATTTTGTCCCGTAAATGTTCATCCATCTCAAGTTAACCATCCACAACCAGATATTGTTCCTGTTACAACACGTAACAGAGAGAACGAACTTTCTTTCACGCGGACCAGGAAATATCACAACAAAAGTTCTTTAACACTCTTTACATTTACATACTTTATTCACGTAGTTTACAAAGGACGCGGAGAGAGTTAAAAAATCACTCTTTCTTTTCCCGGTCGCGTTCGTTCTACCCGCGCCGCCGGTCAACGTACGCTCTCCGTGGCGATCGTCCTCGGCTAGCTGTCAGGCGATACAGCGACCGACAAATTTCGGCGCTGACACCGTTAAAATATGTTTTAACAGTTCCAATTAAAGCTGCTCGACAATGAAACAAACAACACACAACCATATGATGTTGTATGCGCGATATCGGAGAAACCGATACCGAGAAAATGAGCCATTCGTATATTACTCTGCAAACGGCCTCATATTAACGACTGACAATGGCCGTTCCTACACGCCGAGAAGAAAACCGTCAAACCTCTACCGTCCCTCCACGGCACACCATTTGCCCGCGCACCTTTTTTTGTACCGCGGCACAACACATTTATCACCGGTTAATGGGAAAAATGTTTTCTCACATCAAACGGCACACCGTGGCGCAAGCAAAACGGTGGCTGGAGTGAATATCGATCCGGATCTAGCGTTGCATATGTTGCTGCACGGAAAGAAAAAGCCGGTCAACCTGTGTGTCGCTTTATCGCGCTCAAATACCGCAGAACGCCGGTCGTATAAGCGACAGGTGCGGTAGTGCCACACACACACACACACGCGCGCGCGCGCAGAGACACCCGCATGCAAATGCAGTACCAGTAAGTGCAACGCAGTGCAGTGCAGGTGGGATAGCCCGCCCCATGACGCCACTCCCCGAAGGCCACACCCAGGCGCGCAAACCGGCGTGTCTGTGTGCGTGTGGTTTGTGCGTGTGAGCCGAAAAAAAGGCACACGGACGCTGACGCTAATGCAATTGCTGGTAAACATAAACGGGACCGTTTTATGGGGCCGTTGAAGGTCGGCCGGATGATTCACACGGGCCGCCGGGCAAAGTGGGCCGCAGAAACGCATTAACTCTTGACGGTCGCGTTGAGAGCAGTGCTGTGCGCTTTACACGCCTCAAGCCATGAAGCAAGGTTGCAGTAGTATGTAACGTTTAGATTGCTTACTTCAGAATTAATCATACACTGCGATCGAAATAGAAATGAAAGAAAAATAATCTTTAAAAACAAAAATTGTATACTTTTACATGCGCTTCGATTGCCATTGCACATGCTCCATTGAAGGGTTGCGAGTTGTTGTGTTTGAAGGCACACCACACTAAGCCAGGTGAATTACGCACCGCGAACGATGCAACCCACCGGAGAGCCTTCACCGTAAAAAAGGGCTATCAAATTTAATACCGCCTAAGCCCACGGCAGCCGAAGCAATTCAATCGAGAGTAGCAAGCAACGGCCGCAAGCATCAGCAACAAAAACATAAGCATAGCCGATACCCCCCGAGCAGACCTCTATACTCTGCCTGCGGCAAAGGCAGCAACAGCCACCACACCAATGCCATTAATGGAAATTTGCCACACGGCTTACACGCGGCACTGCACTACGGAACGGCCGGACGGAAGATCATTGCGGGAATTACGCAGCGCGCTGCGTGTTCAAAGCGCACCACCGCATTCACCGGAAGGGTTCGCTTCGTAACGCGAGTGAGCGGCCTAATCCGACCGCCGGTTGGTGGTGAACGATGAGGTTTTCTTCGTACGCGCCCCATTAGGCCCAGATTCACGTGTTCCGTCCTCCTTTCCGCGACCGGCCTTAGGGTGGGTGACACAACTAATCAACCGTAAATGGTTCGCAATGTGTGTGAGGCACGGGTTTTGCATGGCCTAGAAGTCAGTGTGATAGGGGAAGTGATAATGAAACGCTGTATTTAGAGCAATACATGGGAGCGCATGAAGTGTTGTACTAAAAGTAAATAATATTGAATTTTTGTAATGTTTGGCTCAATTTTACAACGGCCCACTTCGCTTAACACAGGAGTTTTTTTGTGTATGTGTTATTCTTCAAGTTTTTTTAATCGAAAACACGGATAAAAAATTGTTGTTCAGATTATGTTATACAATAATTAATATGCGTAAAAAAGTTATTAAAAGTATATTAGCAGTCCTGTATGTATAGAAACTTGCAAGGAGCTTGTCATACTTCCGTACGTAATTTTTTGTTTTAATCAAAATGTCAGGTTATCAGGATCAGCATATTCAAGCTAGTTTCACGACCATATATTCGGTAGGACCCTGTGTCACAGTATTTTTCATCCATTCTTGAACAGTTCCCACAGTTAGATGAAATCGTCCCACTTAATGTTGACATCCTTCCACTCATTCTTGAAATGGCAGGGCCCCACTGTGTTTAACATGTCAGGTTGAAAACTTCCAATGACGCAATCGTATCGATTTGTTGAAAACCAACCTTTGAACTACACATTATAACCACTTCAAGAACGGTTGAAAGGATTTCAACATTGAGTGGGCGGGATTGAGTGGGCGCGATCTAACTGTGAGAACTGTTCAAGAATGGATAAAAAATACTGTAAATTCAATATCCCTGCTTTGCTCATTTTATCGCATTGCTCTGATTTAGCCATGGACAGTAAAACATCTAATACTGTTATTCTATATTGAGCGTCAGAAAAGCCAGCTTCCATTCTAACTACCGTACCTTATGGGATGTTGAAATCCAATCTGAAAGAGCACTCCCTGCACGACCCAATCACACAACACTCCTTTCATCGTCTATTTGGCGTCAAAACCGCAGCCACACACACACACAACAGCCACGACCACAATGAGGGTGTTTGAGCTGCACCGGAGGGATATGTCGGTTTTGCTAGGCACAGCACGCACACACCACGATGACGATGGTGGCATGTAATTCGAGACAAGTGCAACCGCGGTGACGTCGCCCGGAGCCATTCTCATGACGGTTCGCCATTTACGGCGCATTTTACGCGTTTACGCTCAAGCCACCTTACCCCGTTTCAAATAGTAAAAGGTGTTTTTTATGAGTTACGATACCAGCTGGGTGATAACTGTACGGACATTAACGGTGAGGCATTATTTTCTAATCATTAATTTATTTTCAAATTCGACATGAACATCAGGTCGCCAATGGCTGTACCTTTGGCGGCATGAAGTAAACCACTCAGTACGCGCCGCACCGTCAGACGCAACGTTGTTGCTACTTAAAATTCACATCCCTCCAATTCACACCACAGACCGATGCCACCCTTGTAAGCTTTAGGCCAGTAGATCCATTCTTAACACAGGCCCCACAAAACTCACTCAACCCCCGGGGCGAACAATGTTTAAGCAACCATCAAAAGCCTCAAGTCGAGGCACGTCCTAGCCGCCCCTGGACCGACTTTCGTTCGCTTTGCGAGGAGCGTGAGCGTTCCTACAGCCGGCGCAACTACAGTCACCGACGGCTAAATTGAGCTTCCATCCATTCCATCAAGCAACCAGCGCTGCGGAACCAGGTACTCTAGCAGTCCGTATGCCCTGGGTCGGGTTTTAGCTTTACAGGAACATACATACACACCCCGCCCATCGCATGTGGCGGAGCGCGCTCGTCATAAATCACCTTTCGGTATCAGGTCCGATGCTGCTGTGTCCATTACTTTCTGGCCCGCTGGCCAGCTAACGATACGGTAACGGTTCTAGAATTGGTGGGTCCGTTCTCTGCCGGTCCAGCAGGAAGCGGCCCGGTTCTTATGGTTCATGAATCGAACAAATGATGAACAAACGGCGTGCGACGAGCGCTCCGGGCGTGTGCTGTAACAGTCAGACGCCACCAAAACACGGACCGATGCGGGGGCCGTGCGGACCTAGAATCTCCACCGATCTGATCACACCGATCAGCGGGCACAGCAAACGCGCGCGAGAGATACAATTATGACCATTGGCAAAATCGAAACGAGCTGACCACCGGCAGCAACGCAACGATGTACGTTCCGAAAATATGATCCATATTGGGGCGCACCGTGTGCGTTAATCAGGAACACGGAGAACTCGAACCAACTCCCACTGCGTTTGTCAGCAGAGAGCCTGGAACGTCAGGCTCCGTCCAGACATTGGACGACGGACGGAACACTCGCACGGACTCGGATAAACTCGACGCCCTTAACGAGCCCCCGGCACAATAGCAACAACGCAGCGACGCTGCCTTCGGGAAGGGGAAGCAAACATTTTCTACTGCATTGCGGCACCCACAGGGCGGAAAAGTTTCGCTACTACCTTCGGCTTTTACAGTACACATACACACACGCCCCACACCAAGTGGGATCCGGCTCGTGCCACTTCTTCCTCTTTAGTGTATTTTATTTGCGACCGAATCCAGCACATGCAAACCCAACCCACACACACACACATACAAACACGGAAACAATGGACACGGAAGTTGGGATTAGTGCCGGGATAACTCCCACCCGAAAAATACAGGAAACTACCGAGCGTTTTCGAAACGTTTCATTCAATCCTCCCAAATCCCCCCCTCTTCGAGAGCTTTACTCGTGACACAAAAGGGAAATGATGGAATTACGAACAAAAAAAAAAGAAACGAACTGAGTGAACAGGCATGACAGGGTGGTTCCTTGGGAGACAAATGCACTGGCATCCATTTTCACTCGCGTTCCGCTCCTAACGAGCTACTTTGCCGGAGAAGTAGATCAAGCGAAAGCGGGATATTTGTGAAATGAAGTTACACACACACACACGCATACACGCAGATAAACACACGACGCATGCCATTTTCACGATTTACACAGCTCGCAGGAGAAGTTGCAACGCTCCGCACACACATAGCGCCCGGGCGAAGAAGAAAAAGGTACTTCCGGTGGTAGTAATATTCAATTTATGCATGCAATCAACACGGCGCGTATGCAACGGTCGTGCAGTGTAGTGTATGTGTGTGTGTGTGTGTGTACGTCAGGACCTGGACCTGCTTTTCGTCTTTTTGTGGTTATTTGCGCCACTCTCTCTCTCTCTCTTTCTCTCTCTTTCTCTCTCTTTCTCTCTCTTTCTCTCTCTTTCTTCTCTCTCTCTCTCTCTCTCTCTCTCGCTCTGGTATGGAGCCGGTCGTTTCTGGTCGTGGTTGAACGTGGCTTAGAGTGGAGCATAATAAATTATCCTCGTTGCAAAAAGCACCGCACCCTCGTTTGATGCTCGATTTCTGGCCAACCATGTCCGGTTGAATGGTTTCCCCGCGTTGCAGTCGCTGGATGCAGCCGGTCGGTGGGCCTGGTGGTGAACGCAGCGGCAGCGCCAGCACCACAGCAGCTTTTATTTATTCACTCATGCATATATGCACACCGGGCGCACCGGGTGCACCAGCCAGAGTGCAGTGTGGAGGTTTATTTTTTCCGGCACTGAGTTGAAATTAGAATTTCTGAATGATGTTCCTTCGGTGTTGCCGCTGGTGCTGCTGCCCGCTTTCGCCACAGATTGCTTTTCCCCGTTCGCGCTCCTTCGGGTGGCGGCATAACTTTGTTGACCTCCGCCCGTCAGGGTTGCGGATATGGGGCGTCCCCCGATGCCGACTGAACGGCAGCATAAAATATGAAGAAAGCTCGGAAATTAACGTTTACCCGAACGCTGCTCTTCCCGGACGGACGAACGTGGTTAGTCTTGATTTATCACGCAGCCTACCAGCTTACAATGATAGTATATTAAGGACGTGGGTAGACGACGGGACGAGCATAAGGCAGCATAAAGTGGCGCAAACAGACAACTGAACGTGTGGCAAGGGATTCGTGCCGGTCGTTTGTTTAGTAAATAAAGCCATAAATTGAATGCGAAAACAAACAAAGCTATGCTAAACACCCAGATTTATCATATTTCTTGCACAGCAACAGCACAGAGCAGTCTTGACGTGCTGGATATGTAATTATAAGCGGCATACTACTCACAAAATAATAGTTTGTGATTTATTTTTTACTCTATATCAATCCTTTTTTAAATTGATGTAGAAAAAAACACATATTCTCAGTATCTGCCCATCCTAGGCTTGGGGTGCGTTCTCGAGGCATTAAAGTCGAATCGAACAACTGAGATAGATCTCCGCTACTGCCAAAACGACCCTTTTTAAGAACTTTTGCGGCTTTCCATTACTCCTATAAAATGTTTGATTTCAATGTTCTTATATCCCTATTCCGGTACCGTCTTCGTAACCAACTGACCTCCTCGTCCTTTGTCGATTCACAGTAGGTTGTAAGTCCACCCTTTCTTAAGCCCAGTAAATATGCCAACGTTATGATAAATCTTCCAAATACAGGCTCGAATAAATATGGAATGATGTCTACAGCCGAATATTGAATGTAAGAAAGTTCATAACCAATACATGGCCTTGTTCTGTTGGACACGTATGATACAATGATGGAAGCCACAATGATGGAGTTTGTACAGTCGATTTGGCAAAATCCACGTCTCTTCAATCCAACGTAACTCGGATGTTTCTTGTCTTCACATGAGTTCTCAGTACATGCATTATGAAAAAGAGCATTGCAAAGTCTTATCGTCTTTAGGACAATTTTAATAACTCAAGTTTAGATCACAAATTCTCTTACAGAATCAAATGCCAAACACATTGGAATGGACATTTTCAGGCTCAATTATTTCTTACTTGTTCCGAATTAAACCTTTAATCCACAAAGCATGTTCCATTTTCACACGCTTTACGCGCCCCGTATCAAACCGCACCTCGAAAAAAAAAACGAGGCCATCTATCGAAGGCGGTATGTCATCGGATGCGTTTGATTTCACCTTCCCACCGACCGGACCTCACCACATGTGCCACGTCGAGCACATGTAGAAATGTAAAAGGCTATAACAAAAATGCAATCAGTCTAACGTTGAAGCTGACAGAAAACTCATTTCATTCCGTCACTCACGCTTACCGCCACCGCCGCATCCGACCGTGCAGTGCTGTTGGTCGCATTCTTGAGCAACAGTGCTCCTCCTCCGCGTCCGCTTCGATCGATTTGCCGATACACAATAAAGATAGCGCGGGACGATCGGCGCCGTATGGCAATCGAGTGCATTCTTATCAGCGTGCACCCTCGAGCAGCGTGTCACAACACAACTGTGTCAACACAGATAAGCGCGCGCAAAGTTCCGGGGGCGGAGGGGCAGACCAGGTTGCCTACCGTCGGAGGCGTTCGATGTCTTGTTCCGGTGTGGTTCGACGACACGAAGCTAAGTGTAGCCTCAGGGCGTCACCATCATGTCGTCGTTGATGTTTGAAAGTGCTTTTTTGAACCCGTATGAGCGTGTGTGTGTGTGTGCGTCCCTTCGGTTGATAAAGAAGAAGTCCGGGATCTTCTAGATTCGAAGATACTAGGCGAGGGAGTTGGAACGAAAATTACCTCCCCAAGAAATGTACATGTTACCGAAAGGAGGAATGGATAGGTGGGAACAGGTACAGGTACGTGTGTAAGCATGTCATCCACGTTCTTATCGAACATATTAAGCACATGTTACGCACCTAATCGCCCGAACAGCTCCGGGCGTTTCCGGCGTACACGTGAGACATGTTTGCAGGTGTACGCACCTCAAATCCAAAAGACTAATTCGTCTTCGAGCGTAACACCGAACCGAGCGGTCCAATCAATCCCCGTGCTGTCGGCGCTATCCAAGGAGCTGAGGAACCGTTCCGGAGGGTTAATGTGTCCCTTCGCCGGGAGACGACGTGCCCTGGGACAACTTTATTGCTGACGTACGCATGTCGACACCGTCTCGTACAAGAAACGTCTTCAGCGAGCGGACCCGAGATAACACCGTTTGGCTCTGGCCGCTGACCCAGACGTCCTGCTGAACTTCCGCCATTCCACCAACAATGCTCCGTGTACACATTCTACGTGCGTTCTACTGCGTTCTTCCGTCTGAAGTGCTTCCGCCTCCGCGGCGGTGTCACTTTCCGGCTACGTCCGCAAAAAGAAAAACATAAACCTGCACACGCGCTGAAGGTATCGCGCGACTTTCCGGCCGCCACACTGAATACATACCGCTCGCCCCTCCACTGTCCCTCTAGCCCGAGATCCCAACCCAGAAACCATAAATTGACCGTAAATTCCGGAAGGAGCGCCGGGAAAATTAACGACCCGGGCATGACTTTATTTTTATACACCGACAATTCTCGGACGGATGGATGCTCGCAACAATCAACACCGTCCGGATAAAGGTGTTGACATGAGCGACGGTGAGCTCGTGCGCTCCGTGCGTTCCGTGTCATCCCGCTGTTTGCTCGCGCTTCCGCCGCGACGGGTGCGCGCTTTGTGTAGGCCAAACGTAGCGAAAAATGACACAAGCCCAACCTCACCGCGTCTTGGGTGTTCGTACTCGGACGGAACCCGTCGGCGGATGATGGCTTATTTTTCTGATTATCATCCAGCTCCCATCCTCTTTGCGTGTGTGTGTTTGTACCGTGGCGAATTAACACAACAAAGAAAGCTAGAATTAGAGCAGTGCACTTCTGAGAGCTGAACGTGAGAGATCTTCACCGAGAACGAGAGTTTTTCACTGAGAAGACTTCCACAATCCAGTTGTCCAACGCAAGCGAAGCTACTCCTCCGCACATCCGGGCATAATAAAGCTTTCATCTTGCTATCAAAGCGCACGGCATGCCACGCGGGAGCGCTTTCGGCGCGTGGGGTTAGATTATGATCGCTCATCAGTCGGCGGGCACAAACGGTTTTCCGGTGTCGGCATGATCAAGGGTTTCATTAGATAACCGTACTCGTCGCCGTCCCGTGTTGTGTTTCTTGTTCTCGCCGACTCCCCGAGATGGTCCGTAGCTGCGCAGGCTTTACTTAAAGACATCATGATTGCACGTGTCCTAGGCTTGTTTTTTTTTCTTCTCTTTATATCCACCCAATCTAATTTACCTATTTTCCCCCGCTAGGGGGTAGAAAAAAGACGACAAATTTCTCGTTTCCCCCACTCGGTCATCCCCCGCGCAACCCACCCCCAGCACCCAACGGGAGAAGAGTTGCGAAGCACGGTGTTCGAGTTCGTGCGACGCGCGCAGAACTTTTTGATTGGATTTGAAATTTCTTTTCTGCATGATAAGATTGCCGTAGTTTCGTTTCCGACGCCGATGACACGCGGGTGGCGGCGGCGGCTTTCGTCCTGACGGAACGGGTCCGGCAGGCCATGGCAGCAACCCCTCCTGGCAGCATAACGACGATGAGGCTGTCACTCGCAACGGGTGGCCGGCACGAACGCACAACACGCAGGAACGGCCCGGAATGCGCAGGTAATGCGAACAACACCAACGAAAAGCAAAAAGAAAAAAAACACACAAACACACCATCCAAACTTCGACAGAAACGCGAAAGCTTTGGCACGGATTTTAAACCAACCCCCGGGAACGGTTGCGTGCCCCGGTGGAGACGTGTGTCTGACGGGTTTCTTTCTCTATTGGTTTTGTCTGCCAGAATCGGCGTTTGTTGCACGGTGCGCGGTACGCGAACGTTACACAAACACGATTTAATCACCGGGCAGCACACCGGAAAACTATTGACAAAGCAAGCCGCCTTCGCCCTACAAAAAAGCTCACCTCCCCCCAGCTCGGGCACAGCAAAAGCTAGTGAAATAAGAAAAAAATGGAAAACCGTCCACGTGGAAAGCATTTATTAATTTACCACCCGGCTGCTGCCGATGCCTGGTGGTTTCGGAGGTTTCGACACGATGAGCCCGCCATCGCATCGTAAATTATAATTATAGCCATTTCTATCCGAATTAATAAAAAAAAACAACCCGAAAGCCTACAACACGGCGCGCCGGCGGAAGGCGAACCTGCGCTAAACTTCTCCACTCACACACCCACACCCACACACACAAAAGTGCGCCCGTTTCCATGCCGTGTTTGTGGAAAGTTTTATGAATTGGTTGGTTGGGAATCGTTTACGATGCCGAGCGGGCTCGAGCGAGCCAGCTCCATGGTGGATGTATGCTATATTTACGATCCTAAAACTATTGCGCCTAACTTGAACCCTCACCCTAGGTGAAGGAGGGTGAAGTGGGGCAGGGCTGGTAGGCCAGCAAACCGCAAGCACGATGTTGATCGTACTCGAAAAAGCCATTAGTTTGCCCGAAATGCCTGATCGAATGGCACAACGGTGCGGGGGTGGGGCGTTTAGAAATAATTGGGATTTTGTTGCACACAGGAGAATGTGTGATGGTTTTGCACAGTTAATTTAACGGCAGCAGTAATTTATTTCAAGCGAGGGCAATTTGGGCCAGCGCCATGTAAACGCGCATTGAAAACGTTGCAGAGTTGGAGACGCGACGACAAATGGCATATTGGCTTAATTGGAATCGAACATGCATAATTCAATCATCCAATTAATAAGCGCATAATTGTGTGTTAATTTCTCAAGGGTTTTGCAAACATACGACGACAATTGACTGAAAGCTGGTGTTTGAAATAGAAGCATCAGTTTGAAAATAGAAGGGCAAATGCAGACCAGTGGAAATGTACTACAGACCACATAGAAGATGTTACAGAATGTATGACTTGAAAAAATGATATAAGATGCAAAACAACATCAAATTGATTCTTTTCTTTGTGTTCAAAACACACTAAAAAACGAAATCCATCCAAATAAGCTGCAATCTTACCTCCTCACCTCTAAGTAATCTAACAAGGAAAGTTGAGAAAATCTGCATGAAAAATCGTCTCCTACTAAGTGTATTCAAAATGTCAAAAGAATCAGCTGAAACAGTGTTCTCAACCATAGTAAACACTCGCACAAGGAAATAACATCCGCAGCAGATTTTGCATCGATTCACAAACTCTTCTTTAATCAGTTGCGAATATCCAACTATCTGACTCAATTGACGCAATCTTCCCGCCCTGATGATGGACACGGCCCGGCAATCCCTCGTAACAAGCTCGGCATGTCCGCCAATATCAGTTGATTAGCAACATCCGACCCCGCTCCGATGTCCCATCCGTCACACATGGAACGTGCGTAACGCTGGGCAAGCAAGCGAACAAACAAACAAACAACAACATTCGAGATCTTGATCAGGAGCAGTAATTAATAGGAACCTTTTACAGGGTTTTACACAACAAAATTAAATGTCACCAGCATTTTTCTTATCCAAACAGGAAATTTTCAACAATCGTGCACTATGTTCTTTTCTATCAGGAAGATCTTCATTTTCATCAAGTCATATTTCCCACATATGGTAGTTATTTTTCACTGGAAACAATAAATGACGTCGCCAGCACGTTTATACATACGAGTTTGATATTTGATCTTAACCGTATTTTAGACAACCGGCTGCACGGTAAAAAAAACCCGTTTTTTATTTCCGTAATCTTGAGTTCTAGGAATGATATTTGTATCAAATTGGAAATATGCAATTAAATTTTATTTATTTTCAAAGCAATACAGTCTATATAATTAAAAAACAGTCTAATATCTTAATAAAAAGATTTTTTTTCTGGAATATCCTCATTCTTTATAATTATTTGTTGCTTTGTTGATTGTCATAGACAGGGTTAACCATTGCATACAGAAGTACAGGAACTTTACCCATGCGAACGAACAATCGAACTAGTTCTGTAAGAAAATTTCATAGAAAGGTAGGAAAGGTACAAATTGTAGTGTTTAGTACAAACAAATAACTTAGTTTTCTGAAACGTATTTGATGGATTGTTGATAAAAAAAAACTATATTAGAGCCATATTAAAGCCCAGCACAGATCCGGATCGTGCATATAGCTACTAAGCTACGGATATTATGTTTTTTTTAAACATTACATGATTTTTAAATGTATAATTGCTTTTGGTAAGTCTGTTCAATTTGTGTATCGTAACGGAATTTTTAAACTTGATCCGCTTGTATAAACGAACGCGCGATGTCACTATTGTTCCCAGTGAAAAATAACTGCCATATGTGGGAAATATGACTTGATGAAAATGAAGATCTTTCTGATAGAAAAGAACATAGTGCACGATTGTTGAAAAATTCCTGTTTGGATAAGAAAAATGCTGGTGACATCTAGTTTTGATGTGTAAAACCCTGTAACGTGCCCGTGCGTTGGCCTCACCCGGGAACGACATCTTACGCCGGTGGCGCCAGCGGGACGCAAATCTAATTCATTATTTCCCCCAACCGGGAAGACATTCCGCCTGCCAAAACTTACAGACGGAATGGCGTCAGATCTTCATCTTCGAAATAAACGGGAGAGAGAGAGAGAAAGAAACAACAAAATAAAAGGATAAACGAATTGCCAGTAACACGATCTTACCGGCTTGATTGTGTTCTTTTCGCAACATTTACCCGACATTGCCGTTCATGCTCCGGCGCAGCGGCCTGAGACGACGGACGCCACGGTACAATTCCGGGCGGCAAACAATGGCAAAATCGGCGCACGAAACCATTTCAAGGACCTTGCTGGGCCGGGCGGAAGGCACACAGCAAGCGCGCAGTCAATCTGTCATTGCTTCGGTAAACATTTATCGGAATAAATGAATCGATTTCGCGTCCGTCTCGCTATGGATGGGCTTTTATTTATGTTGCTGTTCCTTGCCGTCGCCGTGCCTCTTCAAACTTTCGTGCCCTCTAACGTCCAACCGAAATTCAAACAAATCAGCACCGACCGGTGGAGCCGGAGAGCGAACGCGAAGAACATAACAGATAAAATTAAGATTGAAGTGAGCCGGCGCTAAGAAACTGCGCAAGAAGCCACCCACCAGCACGGACGAGCCGGCCGCCATGTCGGAAGAAGCCATCGACAGCCGAACACAAACTCGGTAGCAAATTGAATGTACCGGATTAATCTGCCATCATACTTACGCCCGCTGCTTGCTCCACGGCGGGCCCAACAAGAGCGGGCGCCGCCGACGCCGCCGTCGCTCGCCGTCGACATCAATTTTCCCCCTCCGCGAGCACCGCGCTTCTCCGCGGCGACCTGTCATCGACCTGTCAGTGCTGCTACCGCTTAACAAAGCGTCAATCTCGCAGAAAGGATTCACCCACTCGCCGGCGCGGTTCTGTTCCAAATTTTTATCGAACCAGTGGAATTTTTCCGGGCGGGAGGGGGGCGAGTTTTCCGAGAAGCGAGAGCAAGAGTGAGTGATAAGCGAATGGGAGAGCTCCCAGCCGCCTCTTAAGAACCGACCGAACCGAGAACGCAGCAGAACGAAATTCTCGACAGAAGCACCATTCGCGTAGTGGCGGTTAAGCCTGAAAGCCTCGTGCCGGTGCGGCACAGCACCGAACACCGTGCTGGCGAATATGCTGGCGCGATGAGGGAATTTGTCCTGTTGGAGGCACGAAGAAAAAAAAACCGCTCGTCCGCACCATGCAAGGGGCCACAGCCCCACAGCACGGCGAGTGATTCGTATTCTACATCCTCAGCCATCCCGAGACAGGAATAACAACGGCAGCGGCCGAAAAAAAAACTGTCGAGAATGATGATGTGTTCCGATTCATTTCTCGGCCGAATCTAGCCGAAAGATTTCGCACAAATCCTCACGAGGCCGGTAGCCGGTGGGGGCGCTGGTGACAGCCTCCACCAAAAGCACGCTCCCAGCAAGGAGCCGGAAGTGGAGAGTGAGAGAATCGACGAGTAGAGGCGCCGATTTACGTCTTTTTCCTCCCTTGTTGTTGTTTGTTTGTTTGTTTATCTCTTATTTTTGCTTATGCGAAACATCCCGGGGACACGAAAATGTGTCCCCCAGCAGGTTGAAAAATGCTTTCACTACACAAAAGTGGCCCACCAACCAAGCGCGCCTTGTCCTTCGCTTGTCAGATGAACCGCCACTGCGCGCTGCGTGTGTGTGTGTGTGTGTATGGTGAGGATTTCGGGGTGAAATTGATTTTCGATAAACGGCCCGAACGCCTCCTCTCCGAGCACCGTGCGCCTTCCTCGACCGACCGGTGCGAAACCCGATTTGAAGATGCTAGGTGTGTGTCCCTTGCGCTTGGCAAGCTTAGTATTGTTTGGCTGCGGTGCGGTGGTGCCCAGGTGATCCTTTCAAATCACTTTCCCTTTCAGAGCGCGCGGTCAGATCACGCCAAATGTATTGCCCCGAAATGGAATTGAAATTCTTTCCAGCTTCGGCGGGAAAGGGGCCAGAGTAATGGTGATCGGTGCTGCTGTTACTGCGAAGTGGTCCTACCTTTTTTAACTCCGCATGAGTCCTTCCGTGGTGGTGGTCTGTGGAAAAATGGAGGAAAAATGTGACAACATTAGTATATACGTGCGTGAATGGGGAGAGGCTCGTTTCCGTGTCATTTTGTTTACGGGTGCATTGTACCACCCAATCCATTATCGTGGCTTATGATTGTTTATAGGTCGTGTAGGAAGTAAAGTTTTACTAGAATGTGATCCCGTGTCCCGCTTTTCACTGCCGGGAAAAGCACCGATAGCTTGCGCGACAGGATTTGCGCGCCCTACAAATTTACAACTGATACGTGTAGGTTGGGAAAACAAATTGAAATTGAAATTGATTTTTTTAAATTCTCAACTCTTACGGTCACAGTGGACTGTTTTTGGACATCATTCTGTGCATTTCTTATTGCTTGATAAACAAAACCTATATTACATTTTCCAAATTGTCATTGCAATTTTTAAACAAATTGTATTGATGGTGCAAAGCCACTGCTGTTACACGTTTCGTTACTGAGAAGTCTTCAGAAGAAACACTTAAAATTATTGATGATTTTATTGATTGATTTTGGTTTTTGTCAAAGGATCAGGAGAGGAACTCGAAAGAGAGAAGTTTACATGAAAAAGGATTATTAAATGCAAGTAGTTAGCTAACAACTGGTTGAAATTTCAGCTTCGTGAGGCTACAAATGCCAACAAAACTTTCCAGATGTAAAAACATCTCTAAAATGACTGGTAGAATTATAAATTTGTTTCAAATGTTCAAGTGTTCAGAAAACACAAAATTCAAGTTTTTTTTACAAAATCTGCATAAATACAAATAGAAAAAGTGAAGAATGTCTACAACAATAAACAATAAGTCTAGGTTCGTGTGAAATTGAAGCAAAAATTGACATATTAGCGTGAAAATGAACAAAGACGTTGAACAGATAGCCTCTAAAAATGAATCCATTGTTGTTCCACCCAACAGGATAGCAAATATGTGCTCTACGGATTTTGTCTAGAACAATAAACAAATTTGAGCACAAAATCCAGTGCTACCGGCAGGGGACGAATGTATTTCAGCAGGTATGTATAAAAGCAACATCAGCCACCAACGTATTCCCACTCATCGTACTACAGCATCCCAACGAAAAACAACACAAAAAAATCCCCGAGAATTCCCCGGATTTTACAGGTTCGAATTACCCATTATTCACGCCAGTTCGCCACAACCAACCCCTCGCAAACGGACGAGAAAAGAGTTCCGCGAGCGCCCACACACCTTCTTCTGCGCGAATTGCGATACCGATTTTCGTATTCGCTTTTTCATCCCGCCAAACGCGCCCCCAAAGGCCTCATCCCACAGCAGCCAAACCAAACCAGCAGTCACCGGTAAACAGTAAACCCGGCCACCCCCGGAAATGCATGCCTATTATTTGCCTTTGGCGTCGGCGATCGACCCCGTGTGCGGACGGAGCCGCGACGCTCGGTGGGGGTAAAATACGACCACAATTTTCCGAACCACCCGCGGTGAGCAGACGCGCGGGTGGGAGAGGAAATACGCCCACCATTATCCGGCCGCCCCCACCCACTGGTATTGATCGGTGGGGAAAAGGCATTTGTTTACCTGTCATCCGGCATTTGCCTATTTTCCCTTCCGTGGGGACGGGCCGGCCGAAGCGTCAGATTTATCCTTTCGTTACTTTTGTTGTTTGCTTTCTTAGAGGTCAATAAAATCGCTTGCTCCCCACCGTGGGCGTTCCCGGCCGTTCCAGCGCAGCCGTTCCTCGATTATTTGCTCAAAATTTGCCGTCACTAATTGAAAACGTACACAAAATACGGTTCGCGCTCGCGGGCGATTTTATCATTTTTATTTTGCAGCAAATCAAAGCATGACAAATGGTAGCACGCAACACAAACAGAGCGCAATGACGTTCGGCGGGCTTTCTGCTGGCGTTGCATTTTCCTTTCCGGATTTAGGTGGTTTTTTTATTCTATCTCCCCTCAGGGGGCAGGTGTAACATTTTTGCATGCCTTGCACGCCCACCGAAGCGACGAAATTACAGTAAACGTTGCGTAAGTAAATGTACCTGTCAATGGCAGCGGGGTGCCTAAAGTGCAGCGTGTGCAAATCGAAACAAAAAAAGGGCACACTCGGTGCACAGTATTCCACATGAACGAGCAGGCAGCGCGCAGTTGCGAAAAGGATCAATAAGCAGTAGTTTTGACAAATCTGGTGCCGATAACACTCCACTGGACGGAGCACACTAACAACAGCGTGGATTCGGTTATTTTCGACTGCCAGCATCATAACCACCCCCGAACACCATTTGGAGCATTCAGGCAAATGTTTGGCCACTAATTGGCAGTAGTTTTATCGGTTCAATACACATAATGCAATCGGGCAGGGGGTCACGGGCTGTTGTTTGCATTGCCCGCTACAGTTGACTGCGAATTTCTCGGTTATTGTTGAGAGGATCGATTTAAATATTTGCCGTTCAAATTATACTTTGGCTGTGGGTCAATCGCATCGTTAACAGGTTTGCCAGCCATTGTGTTCGTATGTGACAGCCAGTGCAGTTATCCAATCATTCGTGCCGGTTACGTTGCATTAGTTTTTTTTCTCTTCAATTTCTTTGGTTTAAAAACGTCCTCTTCTAAAACTACTTTGATTCGTCAAAAATGTATAAAACATGTGAAAATTTGTATTCTATGACGAATTTATTAGAATGAACATTTATCACTTTATTTTATTTTTTATTATATTATGGCTTCTCATCTTGCGTTTTCGAGAGCTTCTCAGGCGTACCTCAGGGAAGTAACTTAGGGCCTTTGCTGTTCAGTCTATTTATTAACGACGTTCCCT